>JAJHZJ010000129.1:0-276086 GCA_023548195.1 Bettongia penicillata ogilbyi | reverse complement strand
TAAAATATTAAATGGTTGCTATCTTTTATTTTATTATTTCTAATGTTCTCTTCATTTAATTACAAGGTTTCTTGCTTTATAACAATTGATAAAGATTAATTATTAAGAAAAAATCAATTAGAATTACCCGTTCTTTTTGTGATTCTATATATTTCTTTAATTTATCAATACAGGGATTGTTTCAATTTATGATATGAATTATTTTGGTAATTGTCCAGATTCTCATATATCATTCAAAAATTGTACCCCTCACCTTCTTAACCTATTAAGAAGCATGCTAAGACCCTGTAGGAGTGCATTAGTAAATAATTATGAAAGATAGGAATGGTTACCAGAGGGGATTGCTTGCAGCTGTGGGTGATTTGAGTAATTACAGTGAAAAGTCTGAGCAAAGTAAAGTAGGGGAAAATTGGGGTGATTTGTCAACTGCTGCACAAACAAGATTGTGTCTGCCATTTGACTAGGGTGCCTAAACCTGAATTTTGTGACAAAGCTACATTAACTTTGAACACAAAAAGATAAATTATCTTCAGAAAGTTTACAATTAAGGGGTAGAATGCAAAGAACGGGATCAAAAGAAATCCTGACATTTTAGAGATAAAGAAACTAAGGGGAGTCAAGATGATAGCAAAAAGCTAGGGAATTTCCTGAGTTCTCCCCAGTTTCCCTCAGAAAAAAAGCTAAATCAAACCTCTAAATGGATCCTGGAGTAATAGAACCTACAAAAAGATGAAGTGGAATAATTTTTCGGCTTAAGATAATTCAGAAGGACTTCAGGAAAGGTTGTTCTCACTTGGGTAGCAAAGGAGGGCAGGCCGAGAGACAGTGGCCAGGCAAGCCAGTTGGAGGCTCTTAGTTATACAGCACAGATCAGGAACTAAGGTCCCATGCTTCTGACTTAGCAGTCCAGTGGTACAGAAAGCTATTTGTGAGGCTTCCAGTTCCAATGTAGAAGGCAAATATCCAGCTCTAGAACTTAAGGAACAATAGGCATGACTAGTCCAGGCCACCCCAGGGTAGTGGACAAACCACTAGGCCTTGAAACCCTAGAGCAGAAAGCCAGTGACCAAACTTCTGGATCCTGGAACAAGAAGTTTGGAACACTGCCCCCATATCCCAGGAGCAGAGCCCAGCTTTAAAAAGCTACAAAATAGGCTTTAACATGAGCAAGAAAAAAAAAAAAGAACCTTGACCATAGATAGTTACTATGGTGATGGAGAAGATCAAAACCCAAATTAAGAAGAGGACAAGAGTGTCAAAATGCCTACATACAAAAATTCAAGCAGAAATATGAATTGGGTTCATGCCCAAAAGTCCTTCTTGGAAGAGATCAAAAAGGATTTTAAAAATCAAATAAGAGAGGGGGAAGAAAAAATTAAGAAAATAAGCAAGAGGTGTGCAAGAGAGAATCAACAGGTTAGAAAAGGAAGGACAAAATTTCACTGAAGAAAAAATTCTTTAAAAAAATAAAATAGGCCATTTTTTTTGAGGGGGGGAAATTCACTGAAAAAAAACTCCTTGAAAAGTAGAATTGGTCCACAGTGTGCAAGAGTTTTTTCGGGTAGACTTGGATCTTCATAGCAATGGAAGGACATAAAAAAAAAAAAAATTCCCAATGGTCTTCTAAAGTAAAATGCCTTCCATATTCAGAGAAAGAACTATGGAATTCAATCTCAGAATGTAGCAGAATCATTGTGTGTGTGTGTGTGTGTGTGAGTGTGTGTGTGTGTATTATGTTTTGATTTGTTATATGATTCTCCCATTTATTTTAGTTCTTCTACACAGCATGATTATAGTGAGGTAATGTATGTGTAGATCCTACATAGAATTGTAATGCCATGTCGGAGAGGAAGGAGGGAGGTGTGGGGTGGGTAGGGGAAAAAAATTCTAAGTTTTATGGTAGTGATTGTAAAACATTAAAAATAAATAAAATTAATATATACAAGAGAGAAAAAATAGAATTGGTCACTTGGAAAAAGAAGGCACAAAAGCTAATTGAAGGAAATAATTCCTTAAAAATTAGAGTTGGGCAAGTAGAATCTAATGACTCTATGAGACAATCAGACAAAAACAACTCAAGAGAATGAAAATAAGGAAGAAAATGTAAAATACCTTATTGGAAAGACAGCTGACCTGGAAAATAGATCTAGTAGAATCCCTGAAAACCATGATATAAAAAAGAGTGTGGACATCAGTTTTAAAGAAAATAGCAATGAAAACTGCATTGGAATAGTGATTGAAAGAATCTACCCATTGTCTCTTAACTGATCCTAAAATGAAAATTCCAAGGAATATAGTAGCCAAAGTAGGACTTAGGGGAAATTTTATATCTTTAAATACTTATATAAATAACATAGAGAAAGAGGATATCAATGAATTGAGTGTGCAAAAAATATTAATAATTCCCAATTAGATACCAAAATAGAAATTCTGAAACTAAAATGAGAGATTAATAAAAGTGAAACAATATTGAACTAATAAATAAAACTAAGATCTGCTTTAGGGAAAAAAATAAACAATAAAATAGATAAAGCCTTGGTTAATATAACACAAAGAAAGAAGAACACAAAAGTACCAGATTCAAAAAATAAAAAGGGTGAATTTACCAACAATGAAGTGGAAATTAAAGCAATAAGTAGGAGTTATTTTGCCAACTGTATACCAATAAACCTGACAGTATAAGTGAAATGGATGGATATTTATAAAAATATAAATTGCTCAGATTAACAGAAGAGGAAATAAAATACCTAGCTCTATTTTAGGAAAAATAAGCTGAATAAGTCATCAATGAGCTCCCTAAGGAAAGTATCTCCAGAGCCAGATGGATTTACAAGTGAATCCCACAAACATTTAATGAAAAATCAATTTAAATATTATATAATTTGGAAAAATGGGCAAATTCTCTTTATTACATAAATAGGGTGCCGATACCTAAACAAGAGAAAACTAAGACGGAAAATATATAATAATCCATATATATATACACACATATATAAGTATGTATATACACACACATATTATATATAACATATATCTATACATTACACATAGTTTTATGAAATTATATATATTTATATATAGTATCTATTATATATGATATAATATATTATGTAATATATAATATATATCATAGCTATTATATGTGTGTATGGGCCATTTGTGAGGCTTCCAACCCCAGTGCAGAAGTCAAATATCCAAATACATATATGTATACATGCATACATGCCTGCCTACATGCATATATACATAATACACACATATTATATATACATATAATATGTGTATATATAGTATATACAATTATTGATTTCCCTAAATAATATTGATGTTAATAACCTGAGAAAGCTTTTGATGAAATAAAGCACCTATTGCTATTAAAAACACTAGACAACATAGGAACAAATGGAGTTTTCCTTAAAATTGTAAGTTGCATCTATATAAATCCATGAACACGCATTATATGCAAGGATGATAACCTAGAAGCTTTCCAATAAGATCGGGGTGAACCCAGTATGCCCATTATCATCACTATTATTCTGTATTGTGTTAGAAATGCTAGCTTTAGCAATAAGAGAAGAAAAATAAATTGAACAAATTAGAATGTGCGAGGAAATAATATTATCATTCTTTGCATATCATGTTATGGTATACTTAGAGAATCAATAAAAAAGTAATACTTGAAATAATTATCTACTTTAGCAAAGACACAGAATATCAAATAAACTCACATAAATAATCAGCATTTCTATACATTACCAATAAAGCCCAGCAGCCCACTTTTTGTAGTGGCAAAGAATTGGAAACTGTGTGGATATCCATCAACTGGGTAATGTCTGAACAAGTTGTGGCATATCAAGTGAATGTAAATGATGAGCAGGTAGATTTCTGGAAAACTCGCAAAGATTTTCATAAACTGATGTTGAGTGAAGTGAGGAGAACCAGAAGACATAGGAACAGCAACACTGGGTGATGACAATTATGATAGCCTTAGCTCTTCTCAGCAATATAATTGATCTAGTACAATTCCAAAAGACTCATGTTGGAAAATGCTATCTACATCCAGAGAAACAATAGTGGAATTTGAATACAGATCAGGGCATAGTATTTTCACTCATTTTCCTTCGTCATATTTTTTTTCCTTTTGTTCTGATTCTTCTTTCACATGACTCATGTAGAAATATATTTAATATTATTGTGTGTGTATATATAAATATAAATATATATTATACATATATATATATAATCTATATCATATTACTTCCTGTCTTGGGGAGGGGAGTTGCAAGGTTGAGGAGAAAAATTTGGAATTCAAAATCTTACATAAGTGAATGCTGAAAACTATTTTTACATGTAATTGGAAAAAAATAAAATACTATGAAGTGGGAAAAATATTTTAAAATTAAATTGAATAAATAAAAACTAAGGCATGGGGAAGTTATACGACTTGATCAAGGTCATACAGGTAATAAGGAGGAGTACAAGGATTTGAACCTTGATCCTTTGCTGAAAATATATTTAATTTTACTTGGCATTATGTCCTCTAATGTGTCATTGTACTATGTCACTCCTATGATACAGGAGATGAAGAATTTTCACTCCAGGCACAGAATAACTACTGAGTTTTTTTTTTCCTTACTTGGTGGAATGAAAGTGTATAATTCATTCATGCGTGTATACACATAAATGTATTTTTAAAAACATATAGTTACATGCATGCATATATGTTCATGTATACATATGTGTAAATGTATGTGTATATATGTACATGCATGTATGTATATATACACATACACACATGCATATGTATGGATACGGATATGGATATAACATGCGGCCTCTGTTCATTTTTCCAACTACTACTCATGCTGGCATGGTCCTCAGTAGATGACAGAGTATTTCTGTGAAATCTATTCATAATCAAGTCCAAAAAACATTAATGTGTCTGTTTGCCACCATGTGGTTAGAGAAAAAGAGGGAAAAGGACTATGTCTTCATGAGACAAGAGGTGAGAGAGAGAGAGAGAGAGAGAGAGAGAGAGAGAGAAGAAAAAACCAAAGTTCTTAAGTTGTTCATTGGTTAATGACAATTCTTTAATTTTACAGCAACTTTTTTTTTCTTTTTGAAAAGTTAATGCATATTAACTTTCAATGAATAACTTAAGGAAGTATCCAATCTCTTTATCCAATATGTTATTAAAATGGTAGGAGCTGACCTGTGTTCCAGAGATTATACTTGAATCATTTCTCTCTGAATTAACTGAAAATATTACACCATGCTGAGCATGTCCTGCCAACCTGAACCTAATAATGCTGAGTATGTACTAGCAGGCACCTTGGATTTGTATTCTTTCTGGCTCAAGGTCCCTGATGGAGTATTGTTAGAACAGCAGTAATGATCCTACTTTGCAATGGTTTCTGCCCATATAAACCTTCAAGGACCTTAAAAATTCTAATGTATTTCAATACACGTATGAAAAGAATGATTGACCCTAGTGTTAAAAGTAATTTCTAACATGAATTCCAGTTACTGTCAGATTTCATATTAGAGAAGCTGTTATTTTCATTGATCAAACACACACACAAAAATTTTAAAAAGGAATAGATATGCTTAGGATCATATTTAAGAGAAAGGGAAGAAGAATGGAAATGAGCATTTATGAAGTGTTTTCTAGGTGCCAGGCACTATGCTAAAGACTTTGTAAATATTCTCATTTGATCCCTACATCTGGGAAGTAGGTGATATTAGTATCCTCATTTTAACAAATATATAAACAGTGTTCTTAACTGTAGACCCAACACTCTATCCACTAAGCCCTCTGGTTCTGCTTTGTGGGGTTGAAATCCTTCAATTCTCATGTCTGGAGTCTTTTCTTAACTAACAGAGTATTGTAGAAGGAGAAAGAAAAATTGAATCAAAATATTTCATGGGAAACAATTAAAATTTTAAGAATAAAATTCATATTAGTAGAATGAAATAAAATGAGGAGATGAGGAGGTTAAAATAATGTCTTCCGATCAGAAGAAGGGAAAAAGAGACGGAGACAAACACAAAGAAAGATAGAGAAACAGAGACAGAGACAAAGGCAGAGAGAGAAATGGAGACAGAATTACAGTTAGATACCAAACCAACTGAAAACTCTAAGAAGCTATCCCTTAGTAAAAATCAACCAATGAATATGATTTAGGGGGGCTCGTTCCCTGAAGTTGTGCTGTGGGATGGATATGGAAAACAAAATAAATTTTGAAGAAAAAGTGTTCACTTAAAATAGGAAACCTGTGTAAATACATGCACAAAATGTTCATAGATGTGCACACTTTTTTTTTAAATTAATGGATGCATTTAAAGATTAACAAAATAAAAAACTTTACAATTTTGATCTAAATGTGAATGAATGAAGTTTCTTAATGGAAACAAAAGATAATGAAAGCATGCAAAGAAAAAAGATTGCAAGAAAAAAACTCATTTAGAACATATAGGTACCACATGGGAGTTTGGAAAATAAATTTTCATTATTTGGGTCATTGTAAAAATCAAGAATACCAATTCCTTAATTCATATAAGGAAGCATTAAATTTTTATTAATGTTTCTAAAGACAAGTAGGAAATTGTATTACATTGAAAGATGTTAGAAGGTTTGAAAAATTATAGTACTATACACACACAGACATACACACACACACAAAGCAAAAGTGCTAAATATTTCAATGGTTCTTTTGTGATTTGGAAAAATCAGACATTGATAATGAAGCAAAAGCACTAAATCACTTTAAAATTCTTTACTTGGTATTTTAAATAAACAGAAATATAAAAAATGTTGAAAATGTAGAGCTCAACAGATTATTGAAAATTTATATGAATTCAACATTAGATTACTATTTGGTAACATTTAAATAATAATATTTCAAAAAACAGATTTCTCAATATCCTATGGAAGTTTTACAAAAGAATTGATTTTCTTCTAGGGCATGAAATAATAATAACTTAATAAATTAGAGATAGTACAGGTCATAATACAAAAAGTATTCATTAATTACTGAAATATGAGCAAAACTTCAGATTTAAATCTAGATTAACTTATGACATTGAATAATGAGTGGGAAAAAGAACCAATGATTGAAATAATAAATGATTATATTATGGAGATTGATGCCAATGATATATGGTGAAACTTAGGGGGCACAGCTAAGTATTTCCTTAGAAAAAATGTGTATGTCTAAAAATCTAATAAAAAATACAGAAAAAAAGGATCATCAAATTCAGTATCTGATTTTTCTAAAAAGCTAGAAAATAAACAAAAAATATTTATCTCAAGATGAGGAATATAAAAAACAATCTTGAAAATAAGACAAATAAAAAAATTTGAGAAATAATATGATACATAAATGATAAATCTTGGAGCTTTTTCAAAGGTTAATTTTACCAAGAAAAAAGAAAAACAAAATCCCAAATTTCTTTAATAAACTGAATTTAGTAGAAATAGTAAAATGAATTATCAGAAATTAATGTTCACAAATACTTATCAACAAATATGAAAATTCAAAGGAGATGTATGAGTAAAAATTGCAACGTATGCAAAATTAAGAAAAGTAAAAATAGAGATTTTAAACTCAGACTTAAAAAAAAACAGTGATTGAATTGTAGATGAACTCATAAATAAGCAAGAGCCCATTGCTTTCAAAGTTTGAAAAAATAAAAGGATAAGAAGAAAATAAAATTCTCATACTTTTGCTACAGAGGAGAAAAGGTTAAGGATGAGTTCTCAAGATTTCTATCCTCCAGAGCTTGGTATGGTTGCCCATTTTTTCCTGTTTTCCTGCATAAATTAAATAAAGAACAAGGCAAGTCATGATTAGGAGACAATTCATTGTGCCTGGCATACCTCACACTAATATCCTTATTTCATATGCAAATGTAATTATTCAAAATTGAACACTCATACTACAAATGGGACAGGCAAAAGTCTGATAAGGATAGTGTCTGAGAGGGGTTTTGTCCAATACTTTTACATATATGCATTGACTGACTGATATAAAATTAAGACTGAGAGGTTTTCTGACTTGTAATACAGATATGCAACTAAATGAAATAGTCTGTCTTGAAGGAAAAATATGGAAAATCAATTATAAAATGAAATAAATTTATAATTCAAATAATATACATGTACATGTTTTGTGACTCTTCAATGGAAGTACATAAAGATGGTAAATGGGAAAAAGAGCAATTTCTGATTTGTAAAAATGAATTGCCTTTAATCATACAGCAAGATAGGTGTACATGCTTACACAATTTAGAATTCTTTTGAAATGAAATACAGTTAAATAAGCAGTTATTCCCTCAAAAACACATTCAACTCTATTCTAACTACTTTGTGTGTGTTATATATAAAATCAGCCCATGATTTTTGTTGTGATTTTTTTAATATGTACAGTAGAGAAGACATTTCAGTTTAATCATTGCTGTTCTCTTGTAACACAACTACTTAAAATCCAAAATAAATAAGTCAATGATAAAAATATATCTGACCTCCTACAATGTACCTAGATCTTCCAATCCCAGAATAATCCCCTCAAATATGAGTGTATCATTGGAATTAGTCTAACACTAGGGATTTTTAGGAGGTAAAAATTATTTGAATATAATGTACTCTTTACCGTAGTTTACAAATAAAGATGTTTAATTATGCCATAATTGGCCATTCTAAATCCACAAGGGTGACAATTATCTTGCTAAAATGAGCATTGCTTTTTCAATATTTATGGTTGCTGAGGAGTAAAAAACAAAAAATATTCTCAAATACTCTTCAATGAAAACATAGAAATGAAAGAATATTTTCCATTTTAATGAAGAGTGAAATTATTCCTTAACTCTTTTTAAAGCATCTACTTTTACCTTGGTGATGGCTGCCAAAAGTCACTTCAGTTACTCCTTTGATGAAGTGAACTTCCAGAAAGAGTTTTTAAATTTCAAAGTATTTGACATAAAAAGAATGTTCTCAGAATGCACAAGTTTTACATGACTGTTGGCCCAATAATAAGGCAGCACTGAATTGAAAAATATTTTTTGAAAAATGAACCCTTCAATGAAGCATTTTGATCATGAGCTAAAGGTTCAGTTGATCTGCTTTTAAGCTTACTTATTCTTTTCAAATTTAGAATTATCATCTTGACCAAATGAAATTTCTGAAGACAGGTTTCAAAGACACACTCAAGAAGAAATAATTAGAATGAGATTGCCAATAGTAGAGGTTGGGATAGTAGCCACGAAATTAAAACAACCTAAGGACTTTGACTAACTATAAGGAAGTGTATTAATCTGTACATAGTGCCTGTGGACATCTTGCAAAGAAAATTCAAAAAGTTTTTCACAAAGAATAAAGAGAAAAATTATATTTGATTCAATAGTTACTTAGCAGAAATGACATAATTGTGAAAATATGCTGAAAATATATCACAAGATGTTATTATCTTTAGCAATAAGAATGAAAAAAGTTGCTCTTGGTGAATTTTAATCATTTACAAATACTTTTTAAACTGATGTGACTGATTGTGAGGATTTCATTTGCAATATAGACCAAAGGAAATAATATATTAAAATGCCTTGCAAAACTTAGAATACTATTTAAAGGTTAAATCATTATGTAAAAGTTTCTTAACCATTTTTGAGGGTACAATGGACTATTTTGATGGTCTGGTAAAACCTATGGAACTCTTTTCAGAATATTTTAAGTGAATTAAAATTAATTGGATTCAAGGAAGATAATTGTTTTATAATATATTTTCAAAATTATTAAAAAGTTCACAACTATCAGGTTAAAATCCCATAGGAAATTCCTGTAATATATTTGACTCTTCAAAAAGTATGTGATTCAAAACTGCTTCAAAACCTTTACTCAAAATCCCAATAATTTTATATTATAATCTAGTTTTGCTTATATTTTTTGTAAATATTACCATATATTAAATGTCTATTATGTTTCAAAAGCTATGGATACAAAGACAGATATACCATGGCAAAGAGAAGAAAAAGGAAGTGAAACATCAACAAAAGAATCAGGGCATTTTATTTTCTTCTCCTTGGCGATAAGTAATTCATTTGATGGATTGAATACATGTACATATACATAAAAATCTGCTAATTGTTTCTGCTGTTAAACTATGTTCATGGATGGTTTTGATCAGTGCATTGATATAGAGTGTGTACATGGGCATAAACCTTTCATGTTGCCCATATTTCCTCTCATGTTTTCAATGAGATTGTTGGCTTCAATGTTAAATAAAACAACTGAATTTATTTACAGGTATCTCAGTTGTTTTGTGAGGGGAAAGGGTATACTATATTTTCTTTAAGTCTCTTTAATTCATCAAAAGCAATTTGATCCTGATTTTTTTTCCCACAAATTTTCTTGATCTTAATTGGGCTTATTCACAACATCCCGACATCAGGTATCCAGGACACTGACTGACATTTCACACTTTCAGCTTGATTTAGCTTTGCCACTTCCCATCCACTCATCTTTGACAGGCAAATACATCTTTATAAATCCTTTAGATGACTCTTTCTTAGATGCTCTTCATTCTAATCATTGTTATGTCACTTAGAATTCATGTCAATGTGGAAATATATAACCATGAAAGTAAAACCTGTCCATCCTCTCTTCTTAGGAATATTAAATTGCTATAAAAATAAAAGCGATATGACTGCATACAAAATTTCAGAATGCAGTGAGTCATCCCTTCCTCATTGCTTGGTGAAACAGGAAGAATGTTAATTTCTTCCCTTCAACAAACAAATAGAAAATATCCTAGTCACCGCAGAAGATTGCTCTTTTACTACCAAATAAAAGCTTCTTAGATTCCATTCTGCACTACTCCCTTCTTTTGAAGAAAGCTGAATATTTGTATACCTACTTTGAAGCCTCAAAAAATTGGAAAGAAGCAAAAAAAATTAATGGGGTGCTTGGTTGTATTTGCTTGGACCCCAAATCTAAAATCACATTTCTCTCTCTTCTCAAAACATTGTCTCAGGCAGTTTTTCCCTAGCACAAGGACACAGCCTGATCCAGGAAAAAGTGTTATCTCTTTTTCTAATACAATAGCCAGTTGCACCAATAGAATTTATTAGTTTGAACCATCTGTGTACTGATTGAAGCGACTATGTACTAGGTCAAAATGATATTTGCTACTCATTGAACAATCAAATGTTTCCTAGATTTAGACATACCATTGCTCTCTTACATTTATGTTGTCTAACAAGACATTGATGAGAGAAGTCTAATATTCCTGTATCAGTCCTGACCGTTAGTTGACTTAGTGACATTTCAGGCCTAAAACCACACTTCCATATAGCCCCCTTTGGGATATTTCCTGATGAACTCTGGGCAAAATATCTGTGCTGTAGATACTAAAAGTTCATGGTCCTTTAAGAACTAATGAGTTCTTAACCACTCCCTAATCCCACCCTGAATTACCAAATTAGCATATTTGGTATATATTTTACTATAGAATATCCTAGATAAACTGTACCTGTACCCCCTAGAAGGTTCCACGTTCCCTAAGAACTCTCGTCCACTGAAAAGCATCATAAAACTCCCTTGAGCTCAAGAATGCTTGAGTCCATGAATTTATTTCAGGTGACCTGGCCCTGTCTTCTGTGCTTTGCAGGGGTCTCACCTCCCCCCAGGATCTCCCCTGCCCCATGCTTTGCCTATCAGAACAAGGAGCATATCTATAGTAAAAGAGAGATTTTTTCACTTTGAACCATTATTTCTTTATATTATGGAATTCCAAGGACCAGCTGTTTTATATTACAATCAATCTATTATTGCTTTAGGAAATTGGACTGAGTTTGAGATACAGAGAAAGAGAGAGAGAGAGAGAGAGAGAGAGAGAGAGAGAGAGAGAGAGAGAGAGAGAGAGAGAGAGAGAGATGTGTATGTTATATATGTATGTATGTGTATATATGTACATGTATATATGTACATGTACATGCACGTATATACATGCATGTATATATATGGAAAGCTCACATATCCTTCATTAAAAACATTTCTAAATTTTGAAAAAGAATAATGTAGTTCTATTTACTTGAAGGACTTTCACCTTCAAAGCTTAATTTGTTCTATTTGACCCCTGAAGTAGAAGTGGGAAAAATGTTCATAGGATACAAGAAACTGATATAGGGAAAACCATCCTATGATCAGAGCCACCCCAAAATGTAGTGATCTGTTTTAAGAGGTGCTGAGTAACCCCTCATTGAAATACTTCAAGTAAAGACTTATGGTCACTGTAAGAGGGTTAATCACATAGGGCATTTTTTGAATATATGGGTTAAACTAGACAATCCCCGAGGTTCTTTCCAACTGAAGTCCTTGATTCTGTTATTTTGCTAAAGGATTATATAAAAAGTCTTGTTATTAGAGAATTTGAAATGTAATTATATGGAATTCACAATTCATCTACAATGTGAACAAAATAAAGTGATAAAAATATGAAACATATAAAGATATGTACATAGTTATGTATATATTAGATAAAAATAGATTGTTTTTCCTTAGAGCAGGTATGGTTTATGTTTGAGATTTTTGGTTTACATAGTTTTTTAGTATATTATTATTATTTTTTCTTACTCTGAATAATAATTGCCACAATATTTATTTCTTGATAAGTCTAATAATAACCTGTAAGCATGTTTTAAAATGCCAAGAAGAATAAAGCAATAATCATATATAATGCCAATATTCAGTGGTAACTAAGATTGCAAAATGTCCATTTTCAAGTCTAATTAATTCTTCTGAGATCATTACTTTTCAGCCACTTTTAAGAACCAAGTTTGGAAAGATGTTTAATTTCCCTGCCCTAGCCACTTCCCACATACATTCTCAGGTTTACTACTTAAACTGATTAGTAGCAAGATGTTTTTCTGGTAGGAGGAATAATATAAAACTAAATACTGTACAATCTCCACCAGGGAAATCTTCAGTAAATATCATATAAACCTATCAGTTCATTAGCTGGTCATGCCAGTTCCACATTCTATTCAAGTCACAAGATATTAACAGTAACTAGTACATATTGTTGACTAATACATGTTTTTTCTCTGTAATTTAAAAAAATCATCCACATGATCAGAACTATGAAAGCAATTTTAATACATTTATACATATATTTGCATATGTACATACTTGTACATGTGTGCTCGAGTGCACTGTACACAAAACAGTATTTGTATGTGTGTGTATGTGTATCATTCCATGATTCCTACCCTCAAAGAACATAGGCTTAAGTTTTCCTCTTTATGAAATATAAATTACATATATACATATGTTTGTAAAGGCTACTCACACTCGATATATCATTGTTTTTCCTTTCTAATGTAGATAAAAAATATCTCACGCATAATGAAAAATATCACTGTAGGAGAGAGACTTTGTTTATTAATGTGTCTGTCTCACAGAAAAAATAGGTGAATATACACACATATGTACGTGTTTATCAGCGTGTATGCATGCATTTATGTATACGTGTATATTAACAGTGTTTCATCAAGCATCTATATAGCTTCAGGTTCATCTGGTGAAAATTGTCTGTGAAACAATTTTACCTGGTCTTCCAGAGACATTGAAGACAATTAATTACCAGGAATATAATAGAAGCTTTTCATCTTGGTGCAATCTACTTCAGCTTTTGTTCCACTTGCATAGTCTTTGAGAATCCATAGTCATCTAGATCACTATAGATTTTTCTTAAAGCTGTATGCCTTCAAAATAGTCCGTGCTGAAAATGAAGAGTTTTCTAGAAGCTCCTTAGCATTAGCTCACTGGAAAACCAATTTCTTTAGTGACCTACTTCTCATTCAGAATTCCAATTTGGATATATTTGAAGTGATATGTCTAAGGATTTGAGAATGGTACTTTTTTCAAGTCACACTAGCTCAATCTTTCATATTTTTTTTCAGAAAATTATTAAATTGCTACAAAAATATCCTATGGAGACATTGTAAAAACTGTATATGGAGGTAACAAATGGCAATTCTGAATAAAAGTGAAACTTTCTAGTGCTGTACTTTAAATACCATTCAAGATATTGTTAAGAATGATGACTTCTTAACTCTTATTCTCCAAGTTGAACTGCATAAAAAAGATACCAACAGGAAAAAATACATAATCTTTCAAATAAAGTTCCTGACATGTTTTCAGTCTTCAAACTGATTTGTATCATTTTATAAGTTATTTTTAAAAGTCAGAAAAAACTTCAAAATGCTTTTCAAGTATTGAATTTCATTTGAAACATCACAAGATAGAAATCTCACATGGTCACATGATTCTAAGAAAAACTAGAATCCAATATAAACTGTCTCTATAAATGAAAGGATGGGAATTAAATGAATTCTATTTACAGTAATAGAATCTATAATCTTCTAGCTTTCATTAACTATGTCTAAATGTGCAAAATGGTGACGCAAATGACTCCTCACATCAGGCAAAGAATTTAGTTATTTTGAAGGAGATGATTATCTGGTAAGGTTAGGGTGGGTGTGGGTTTGGGGGTTATGAATGCCTACCTTCAATATAAGTATATTTACTATTGTGAGCCCTTTCAAAAGGTTCTATAATTTGCTGATTCAATTGAATGCAAAAAAGTTAAGGTAACTATTGATCAACCAATGATTTACATTCCTTTAGGAATTGTGACAATCATCTCTTTGAATTACAAACATCCTTCTCTTCTCCATCTTTCTAAAAAGTAAAATGTGGTATATTTAACATTTTTGAACTAGTGGGAAATTGTTTTACTTTGTCAGCTTCCTGAAACACTTGGAGATAATTAAAGATATCCAAGTTTGTCACAAAACTGCAGTGGGAAATACTGCTTAAAAAATCCAGAAAGCAAGAAAATGTTCATGAGATTTCTGATGAATCTCACCATATGTATGTACTGAGGATGTTTTATAGTGCTTTAAAATTTTTTTAAAAGACATATAATTTAAGACTATCTAAATAGTAAAAAAATCCCATGTAAAAGAAAAGGAAGACTGACACATTGATAATGTTCAGTTTATGTCAGAATACAAAGTGAAAACTAAATCAAACGACTGACAGATAGAGAGTTTATCCATTACACATTTCTGTTACAATGTTCTATTCCTTTGTTTTATTTTATTTTGGGATTGTTTTCTATATGATTGCATAGTAAGGAAAAAAAATTAGAACACTTTCTGCCAGAGATCTGTCATATGAATTAAAAGAAGTCACTGATAAATTTCATATCAAAATAGACAGACATTACAGTTGACAAAATGTCAAAAATGGGGACCAGAAGAAAAGGGTAAAAATAAAAATATCACCTTTCCACAGGGAACTGAATATGTGTGTGTGTGTGTGTGTGTGTGTGTGTGTGTGTATATATATTGCAATATCTAAAGATAGTAATGATGAGTGTCATCATCAATTGAACCTTGTTCTAGGGCTGTCATTGTGGGATAGTATGGATTTTTTTATTCTTAATATTTGCATCATAATGAGCACACACCAAAGTTGCAAGGAAGGCAGGGGAAAAACCGGTATGGAAAAAATATTTAGTAAGATTTGCTAAATAATTAGGTCAGTCACGCATGCTAAACTTGGAAGCAAAATCCATGAGGAGACAATGATTTGTTTTGTTTTATTTATTTATTTTTCAAGTAAAAATCACAACTTAAAAATGAACACAGTCCTCAAAATTACTTGGGTTGTTGTGAAAATATGTTTAAAAGTCTTTTGAACTTCATTGAAACAAGTTTCCCCTCACTTCTGAGGGGTACAACATAATTTGAGAGTGAAATGTCTTTTTATTCTTTACAGCTTCTAACTAGCTGCTATCAATATATATTCATTGAGCATTTTACCTAAGAAGAGTTTGAAATAACAACTGCATGTTATAATAAATAATGCATGATAGACAATTTCAAATTGACATTTTAAAAAGTTATGTCAAAGAGGTGAAGGCAGTAAGATATAAACAGATTGACATTATGAAAGTACTTCTCTACAAAAAGGAAATTAAATACCTTCAGAAAACTGTAAAGAGTAAAGAAAGAGGATTTAAATTGTCTTGAAATTAAAAAAAAAACATAATTACAATGATTTAGATCATTTTACTCAGGCTGTAAAAGTAGAAAGAAGTGTTCCTTCTGTGAAAATAACTCAAGATGAAAAAATCAGACTCTTTCCTACATTTCATAAATTCTTTATTGGAGGAAGGGAATGTAGAATAGAAATAGAGAAATAGAGACCGGCATATGATTCTAAATGAACAATATAGCCAGTATTGTGAATGTCTGTCTTCTTTTATGAAGAAATGTGAAGTTGCAGAGAAATAATATAGAATTTCTATATATTATAGACTTCAACAGAGAGAAAAAAAAGACAATTCATTCACTGTAATCTAAAATTGACTTGGTCTGCCTGATATATCTCAAGAACATTTCACAGGTTTATTTCAAAGAAAACAGTTGCTAAGTGTTGCCTCTATGAAATCTTTTCTCATACTGTTCTTATATAATTAAAAAACCAATATCTGTCCACTAATATCTATCATATCTATCACAATAATATCTATCAATAACAGCTATCATAATCTCCAGTAATTCATAAATTTTTACTGATTTTCTCTTGGTCTTTTTTTGAAAATCTCACCAAATATGTGCAATTTACCTGAGTTAATTTTGACACAAGAGGGAGCCTTAAAGCTCTCATACCCCCTATCAATAACGGAAAAGTCTTCGTGAAGAAAAAGCTTCCTTGACAGAATTCCCCAGAACGTTTATTAGCAAAAACTAAGGATAATAGACTGTTAGTGGATCTTTGAATTGGTTCAACAATTCTGAAAAGTAATTCAGATATATGTGAGAAGAGAGAATAAATTGCACTTACCATTTGACTCAGAAATCCCATCCCAGGATATATCCCATCAAAGTCTGAGACATAAAGAGACTCCAAATATGCCAAAGTTTTCATTGAAACTTTTTTTAGCAAAGAATCAGAAAGAAAACAGGAGCATCATGATTAGGAAATAGCTGAAGAAATTGTAGCATATGATGGGAAATTATGATAATCAAAGAAATTATAAATATGAAGAATTCAGAAAACATATAGGGAAATAATGCCATGACTAATAATAAAAATAATAGGGAACATTTCTATAGCACATGAAGGTTTTTAAAAATGTCTAAGAACTGCATTTCTATCACCATGATTCTGTGACTTCGATGCTTATTATTATCTTCCATTTACAAATGAGGAAACTAAGATAGAAAAAGGTCAAGTGTCTTGTCCACGGTCACACAGACAGTAAAGGACTGAAGATGAATTTGATGAAAAAAAAAAGCACCAGTACACACAATGAATAGAGAAATGTAAATTAATAAAACAAGAAAATGAAGCAGTGTAATTAAGATAGTTGTACTAGTACAAAGAAATTACTTTATAATTATTGTGATCAATAATATAACTTGGGAAAAGAACTGAAGAAATAACATATTTTTTATATAGAGGGTGATACTAGGAGAACAGAATGTTATATGTTATTATAAATTGTCTCCACAAACCTTTTTTTTTTTTTTTGCTTAATTTACTTTGCTGGAAGGCAATGTTTCAAGTAGTGAGAAATGGGGACAGAAGAGTTCTATCTAGAAATTATTTTTAAATAAAAAAATCTGATAATGAATATATATATTTTTAAATCTCAGGACTTCATGACAACTTCTTTTGAGACCCTTTTATGATGATAATCATTCAGGTAAGATTGAATAAGATGATGGTAGAGGCTTCTTCCAATTGTCACACTGTTTGATTCATTTGTAGAATGAATAGTCAGTTGTTTTAATTTTCATTTTTTCTAATATAATCATCTCTTCTAAAGAACAATTGAAGCTTCGCTTTCTCAAACTTGATGGCTTATATGTTTTCTGTGAAAGAGAGGCCTCAAAGGCTATTTCTAGCTCTTGATGTTTTAAGATGAAGAAAAGACATTAATTATATAATTCTCAGAAGCTGGCAATCTCAGTAAAGAATGTTAAATCCTCAGAATTGCTAATGTCACATTTGTTGGTCTAATTAGAACAACTGGCTCCTTGTTTGCCCTTCATTTTTGAAGAGGATTAGTGGTATCACGATGATGATGTCTTGACTTATACATGAATTGGATTTAAGTGAGACAGAGGTGTGTAGTCATCAGCCTCCCACTCTATTTAAGACTTCTTGAAATCCAATGGCAAGACAAAATTCAAGACAACTGGTGATGGGCCAGGCTGCAAAGACCTGACCTTGGTATCTTTGATGTCTGACCAAGCCCTAAGTTCTCCACAACCCCACAACCTTGATGGCCCTTGGAAACATGCTTCTTGTTTGCCCATTCTATCAGGGAAGACTTCGTATTCTTGGGGTAAATATACCCCTAAATCATTGATGGTTTTAAAGCCAGTCAGTTACCCTCAAAACTGGTTTAGCCCATCTGACAAGATGGTTTTACTGGGGTGTGATGACTGCCGCTTGCTATAGCCTCTTGAAGCTTCAGATAAGATCTTGGTAATATGTGTCCACCAAAGTTGGATGAGCAACCCTTGAAAAGGGCTCAGTAAACCCTCAAACTGGGGGTGCTAGTCTTTCTTCCATAAATACCATAGAAATTATATGTAGTATATGATTGTGATGGAATAATATTGTACTGTAAGAAATGACAAGCATGATACTTTCAGAAAAACCTGGGAAGACTTAAAATAACTAATGCAAAGTGAGGTAAGTAGAACTGAGAGAATATTGTGTGCAGTAAGAGCAAAACTGTAAGATAATGAATTGTAAAAGACTAAGCTATTCTGATCAATGAAATTGTCTAAGGTAGTTCTGAAGGACTTATGAAGAAAAATGGAATCCACCAATGGTTAAAGAACTGATGGAGTCTGAACACAGATTGTAGCATTTTTTAAGCTTTTTCTTTTTTTTATTTTCCATCTGGGTTTTCTTTTGCAACATAACTAATACGAAAATGTATTTTGCTTGACTGTTTATGTATAACTTATATCAAATTGCTTGCCTCATCAAGGAGGGTTGGGAGGGAAGAAGGGAAAAATTTGAAACCAATTTTTACATGTAATTGTGATTTTTTTTAAAAAAAGAAGTGGATTTGTTTTTTTGTAAATAGTGCATCCCATTCCTACATTGGAATGGGGAAGAGAAATACTGACTGGCAATGATGAAAGTGGGAAGTGTCTTTATAATGAAGTTTTATCCATTTATTTGAAGAAATATTAATATCCAAACATAGGCACCCAAAACTACCTACCAACGTCAAATAGATATAGACAAAGAGAGAGCTAGATTAGAGGTGTAGCTATACATACATATATCTATATACATATATACATATATATACATATACACATATCCATATATATATACAAGATATATGTGCATATATAAGTTGAAAATTTATTGAGATTATCCATATAATTTCTTTATAATTGTCACTGAAAATATATTTAACTCATTTTCTTAAATGTGTCACTATTTACCGTGAAATGCTTTAAGTTATGTATAAAAACATAATACCAATTGAACCTGGAGCATTAGAAAAAGAGGTAGAGAAGATTAATGGAACTGGGCTTATAATATCTGTTATCATATTACTTGAGTCAAAGGGCAAATGGCAGTACACTAGCAATGTTATATAGAGGACGATTAGGGAGAAAAGATCTTCCTCTTTAGAAGTCCTTCACAAAAAATATGTCAAGATGATATTTTAAGAGTATATGGAGAGATGTTGGGGAGAATAGGAATTCAAAAATCCTCCTCCTTTAGCATGAGAAATTTACATAAATAACTTTTAAGGATTTAAAAAATATATTTCTATCTAATGTTTCTTATATAAATTCTCACATTTATAAATGTACACCTTTAATAATGAATAAATAAATAATAGCTTATCTCAGCTTTATTGCTAAGATGAAACTACTCTCTAACTCTATTTCTTTGTTTTCCTTTGATAAAAGAGAAGTCTGCAGATGACCTTGAAATTCAACCCACTTTTCTTTTATTCTGTGTATGCCTGAAGGAATGTTTGTAGGTATTTGACCTTACTTTGCTCAGACATTCCCTTAGTCCCCATATATATTAACTAGAGTTACTCCTATGATGGAGGACAATGTTTTTTCCTTTTTATGTAATGGGTCTTAGGCCTGAAATATTTCTCCAGGGGGGTAAAAAGATATAATCTTGACAGCTCATGTCTAGGTACTGTTTTTTCCCAAGGGCCAACAGACACATTTACTCATAGACTATATTTCACTCTCGAAAGAAAAAAGAAAAAAAAAAACTTGGAGAATATATGGCAAAACAGCACTTCAATTTAAAAACATATAAACATATATTTTAGTAGTCTTTACTTGCAATGCTTTCCAGAGTATTTTCTTTTCATTTGTAAAATGTGTTAAATATAAAACTATCACAAAATAATTTATATGGACTGAAAAACAATCTTAAGAAATTTATATTCTATTTGGTTGCATCTACTTTATGATCCCCAACCACTTAAATTAAATAAATTGTCATTTTTTTTCAATTGCAATAAACCAATGGATATTTACAACACAAAGTCAACATGATGAAATATGCCCTGGGATTATGGTAGTATGACTTGGCCTTAATCTAAAGTGATATCCTCACTTAATCTTGGGTGAATCACTTAATCTCTCTAAATTTTACCTATATTAGATGCAAAATAGAGGCAGTCATAATTAGATTGTACATCACAGTCAACCACTATAAAGCATAATAGTAATACAAGCATTTATTTATTTAATGCTTTTTGTTTATAAATATTGTACTATGAACTCTGATCATAATGTACTATGAGTACAGAAAAACATTGTATAAATCTAGATGTCTGCCTTTATTTTTAAATAACTAAGTAGGATGGCATAGTGTAAACTCTCTGGCTTTCAAGACAATGAATTAGGCTCTAGATCTGCTATTAATTGGTTGGGTCATCTTGGAGAAGTAATTTTGTCTGTATACTCTTGATATGATGAAGGGTCACTTCCTATTGTTGTCATCAAGTCATTCAGTAGTGTTTGACTTTTGTGACTCCGGGGACCATACATAACACCAATACTGTCCATGGGATTTCCTTGGCAACATTACTGGAATAGTTTGTCATCTCCTCCAGTGCACTAAGGCAAAGAGAAGTCAAGTGATTTGCCCAGGGTCACACAGCTAGTTAAGTGTCTGCAGTTGAATTAGAACTATTTCTTCCTGACTCCAAATCCAGCACTCTATCCATTGAACTATCTAACTACTTCCTTTCCACCCTACCTGCTGAAATTAAGAGCAGCTCCAGATATCCCCTGACTGCTTCTCTCTAACACTTAGACCTCTTCTTCCAATAGGATTTAAGATATAAAGATGTTAAAGATGTAAAGGAGATTGAGCAGTAGGGAGTGGGGAGAGGAAAATGAAACTAAGAGAAAGAACTAACTGACTTGGTATCATCAGATTCTACCCAATGGAAGAAAAATGAGTAGCCCTCCTGCAAACATCCCTATGAGTTTTTTTTTTTTTAATTTATTTATTTAACTTTTTCACATTCATTTTTACAAAATTTTGGGTTCCAAATTTTCTACCCATTTGTCCCCTCCCCCCACCCCGATACACCAAGCATTCTAATTTTCCCTATCACCAATCTGCCCTATCTTCTATCATCCCTCCCTTCCCTTGTCCCCATCTTCTCTTTTGTTCCATAGGGCCTGATAACTTTCTATTCCCCATTACTTGTATTTCTTATTTCCTAGGGGCAAGAACAGTACTTGACAGTTGTTCCTAACTTTGAGTTCCAACTTCTCCCCATCCCTCCCTCCCCACCCATTCCCTTTGGGAAGGCAGGCAATTCAATATAGGTCATATCTGTGTAGTTTTGCAAATGATTTCCTTAATAGTTGTCTTGTGTAAGACTAACTATATTTCCCTCCATTCTATCCTGCCTCCCATTGCTTCTATTCTCTCTTTTGATCCTGTCCCTCCTCAAGAGTGCTGATTTCAAATTGCTCCCTCCTCCCATTGCCCTCCCTTCCATCATCCCCCCCACCCTGCTTAACCCCTTCTCCCCCACTTTCCTGTATTGTAAGATAGGTTTTCATACAAAAATGAGTGTGCATTTTAATCCATCCTTTAGTTGAATGTGATGAGAGTAAACTTCATATTTTTCTCAAAGCTCCACTCTTTTTCCCTCCACTAAAAAGTCTCCAGCCTGACTCCTTTATGAAAGATAATTTGTCCCATTCCATTTCTCCCTCTCTCTTCCCAATACATTTCTCTCTCACAGCTTAACTTCATTTTTTAAAGATATGATCCCATCCTATTCAATTCACCCTGTGCTCTGTGTGTGTGTTTGTGTGTGTGTGTGTGTATGTGCATGTGTGTCTGTAATCCCACCAACTACCCAGATACTGAAAATTTCAAGAGTTAAAAATATTGTCTTTCCATGTAAGAATGTAAAGAATTCACCTTTGGTAAGTCCTTTATGACTCTTTTTCCTGTTTACCTTTTCATGTTTCTCTTCATTCTTGTGTTTGAATGTCAAATTTTCTTTTCAGCTCTGGTCTTTTCATCAAGAATGCTTGAAAGTCCTCGATTTCATTTAAAAGCCATTTTTTTCCTCTGAAGTATTATACTCAGTTTTGCTGGGTAGGTGATTCTTAGTTTTAGTTCTAATTCCTTTAACTTCTGTAATATCATATTGCATGCCCTTTGATCCCTTAATGTAGAACCTGCTAGATCTTGTGTTATCCTGATTGTATTTCCACAATACTTGAATTGTTTCTTTCTAGCTGCTTGTAATATTTTCTCCTTGATCAGGGAACTCTGGAATTTGACCATAATGTTCCTAGGAGTTTCTCTTTTTGGATCTCTTTCAGGTGGTGATGGGTAGATTCCTTGAATACTTATTTTGCCCTCTTGTTCTAGAATCTCAGGGCAGTTTTGCTTGATAATTTCATGAAAGATGATGTCTAGGCTCTTTTTTTGATCATGGCTTTCAGGTAGTCCCATAATTTTTAAATTGTCTCTCCTGGATCTATTTTCCAGGTCAGTTGTTTTTTCCATGAGATATTGCACATTCTCTTCCATTTTTTCAATCTTTTGGTTTTGTTTTATGATTTCTTGGTTTCTCATAAAGTCATTAGCCTCCATCTCTTCTGTTCGAACCTCCTTTGCCATTTGACTAATTCTGCTTTTTAAAGCACTCTTCTCCTCATTGGCTTTTTGAGCCTCTTTTGCCAATTGAGTTAGCCTGTTTTTCAAAGTGTTATTTTCTTCAGCATTTTTTTGAGTCTCCTTTAGCAAGGTGTTGACTTGCTTTTCATGCTTTTCTTGCATCTCTTTCATTTCTCTTCCCAATTTTTCCTCCACCTCTGTAACTTGATTTTTAAAATCCTTTTTGAGCTCTTCCATGGCCGGAGGCCATTGAATATTTATTTTGGATGTTTGGGATACAGAAGCCTGGAATTCTATGTCTTTCCTTGATGGTGAGCATTGTTCTTCCTCATCCAAAAGGAAGGGAGGAGATATCTGTTCACCAAGAAAGAAACCTTCTATGGTCTTATTTTTTTTCCCTTTTCTGGGCATTTTCGCAGCCAGTTACTTGACTTCTGAGATTCCTTTCCACACCCACCTCACCTCCAGTTCCACCCAGCTAGTGCTTGGGGTCTGAGATTCAAATGCTGCTTCCCAGCCTCAGGGCTTTCAGTGGGGGCAGGGCTGCTATTCAGGGTAAGATTAAGTTCAGGTGCTCAGGTTGGGTCAGGGCCACCACACAGGGCTCAGATCCTTCAGGGGGTTTATGGGAAGATCTTCAACAATGGATCTGAGCTCCTTTCTGCTTTGGGAGTTCCTGTCTGCTGCTGCCTCCCGAGGGGGCCTGAGACATGGAGACACCCCACTTCCCTCTCAGTGAGCAGAAAAGACCCTCTCACTTACTTTTGTCACCTGTGGGTGGAGGGACCTGTGTGGCTGCTGGACATTCTGTCCCTGAACCTGCTTGGGTCTGCTCCCCTCGGTGCTGTCCTGCTAAGGCAGAGCTGGGGTCTGCTCCGGTCCGGTGCTTGACAGACCTTTGGTGTCAGTTTTTCAGGGCTCTCTGGAACAGAAATCTCCTCCACTCCATTGTTCTGTGGATTCTGGTGTTCCAGAATTTGTTAGGAATTCTTTTTTACAGGTATTTTATGGGCTGTGGGTTAGGAGCTAGCATATGTAAATCTTTCTACTCCTCCGTCTTTGCTCTTCCCCGCAATGAGTTTTTAATCCTGGCTTCTTAATTGAACAAAACTTTCTTGGATTCTTTATTGCTTAGACTTCTCTTTTCTGTGTGAGAATAAAACTACCTATGCCAGGCCCGCACAGCCTCCAGTCCTTGGGCTGTTTATGATCTGCAGGCATGCCACAGGACTTGAGGGTATGGGACTTTGAAAAATGTAGAGGATGTTTTCCTCTACATTTTTCATGGGCTACCCAAAATCCTTCGGCATGCTGCAAGTGGCCTGTGGGCTGCAGATTGTGTAAGGCCAGGCCTCTGCCATACTTGATTCAGGCATGCACTCTCAATACCTTTTTTATCATTATTTTTACCTTCCTCCATCCATTCTCCACCCCTACTGGGAAGTATCCCTTAGAACAGTCAAAAATAGAACTGTCCTCATGAATCTGAGGTGGGTATGAAACTAAAGAGCTGGGATCCTACTCTTCCTATTAAGGAAAGAGGAAATCATAGAGCAATGAAACTAGGGCAAAGCAGAACAATGGGTAAAGGAATGGGATTAGTCAAGATAATAAATCCTGTGGACTGAGGTAAGCCATATCCAGCTAACCATAGAGCTAGATATAAAATTAAAGGTTTAGAGTAGAGGATCCCTAAGGTAAATCACAGATCTAAAATTCTATGAATATAAAACACATAGATACTAAAAAAGTTCACCAACAATGCAACATTATCAGGCAGAAAAATAAACAAACAAAAAAGGTACCTATTCAGATTATTAATATTTATTTAAGAATTTGCAGGGAAGAGGTGAAATCAATGTGGATTTGGAGTATTCACCTAGATTTACATTAATCTGATAGAACTTGAGATGTTTAAAACATGTTTACTGAAAACTATATGATGATGAAAAATAATTGGACAATATTTTCTATTTATTTATTATTCTATTTATTTATTTTCTTTCTATTTATTAAACCAAACTTTGGTTTAAACACTTCATTCCCTTCATTTTCTTAGAAGTAATTGGCAGAAGTTTCATAAAAATATGATTGTGAAAATATACAATTTATCCTCAAACCAACAATTCTTTTAAAAATGCTGTTTGTTTTTTATCACAGCCTCAAAACATGTGCCTGGGAGGCATTTAGGCTGGGGAAAAGCCTGGAGATTGTGTCACATGTGTATGATTTAAAAGAATTGATAATGATTAATCTGAAGAAGAGAAGTCTTTGAGGGAACATGACAGCTTTCTGGAGGTATTTTAAAGACTGTCATTCTAAAGGGAATCAGATTTATTCTGTTCAGTCCCAAGCTGTACAACTTAGGTATGAGTAGAAGTTCTTACAGAAATAGGTTTATCCTCAGTTTAAAAGGGAAAAAAATCCTAATAATCAGAATTATCCCAAAACAGAATTGATGGTCACTATGAGGCAAGGGATAACCTCTCACAGGATATTTTCAAGCAAACTCTACATGAGCATTTATCTAGTATGTTGGTAGGAAAGCTTTATATTTTGACTGGATGAGGAAACTTCTGACATACATCTAACTCTAACATTCTGAGATTATTTTGTCTGTTTATGGAGGATAAAAAAAATGACAGAGATGGGAGGTCAGTTATTCAGTTGTCCAGGTAAGAAATAATAAGGCAAAAATGTTAGAAAAATGATTTTTCATCTGCATCTCTAGTGTTTATCATAATGCCTGGCATATAGAAGCTGCTTAATAAATGTTTGTTCAATTTAATTAGAAAAGCATTCCAGAAGTCCAAAGAAACTAAGAGAAGAATTGCTACTCAGGGCCTATTTTTACTTAGTTGCTAACATGAAGGAACTGTTAACTGAGGGATTAATGATTAAAAACATTTTAATGCAGATGAAATCATTGATGACTTCTCATTTTTTAAAAGACATGTATAAAGCACTGAAGTAAAACCCCAAATAAAAGTTTCTGGGAGAGAATTCAGATGAATTCTATGGTCCTTGAAGAATGATGAAAGGAAAGATAAGGGCCAGAAAAATGGTGAATGACTGCTATGGATTTTTTTTAAGCTGTCGACTTTAATTTTGTTGAGGATGAGAGGATCAAAGAAGCTGAGAATGCTGTTCATGGATGGAACAATGATGATAATGGTGAAATAACAAAAGCAGTTATCTCATTATAATTCCATTTTTTTCTACAAAAAGGATATTATTTTTAGTCTGTGAAAGAAAAAAGAAAAATTAACAGGGAATTTACAGAATAAAGAAAAGAACTAGTAACAGGGCACCTACCTGCCCTGACTAGGTTCAAATCACCAGATCACGCAATGTCACAATCTACTGTATAGAATTTGAAGATTCTATTGTAATGTCCGATTGCCAGTAATTAAAAGATTGAGAAGTAAATAGCTGGTTCAAATGAGCACCAACACATACAAAGGAAGATGAATTTATAGTATACCAATGAATCTTGGTATGATTGAACCAAAAATCACAATATTAAAGGTACTGTGAATTAAGTAATGGGAGATATTATCATACCACCAAGTTTTATTTTTATTTTGAACTTGGATGGGGAAAGAATTACAACTTTATTTTCATTAACCTCTGTTTTTATAATTGACCTACTATATTATATGTATTTGGAGGTTGGGGCGGGGGTAGAAGGAAAGGGAATAACTTTTTATTTGGAGCCTATAAGTGCTAGTCAGTATTCAAGTGCTTGTCAAATACTATCTCATTTGATGTTTACAAAATATAAGAGCTATTAACCTTATTTTACAGTTAGGCAAAGTGAGCCAAACAGAGGTTAAGGCACAAGCACAAGGTCACATAATACATAAATATCTGAGGTTGAACTCAGGTCTTCCTAATTCCAGGCCTAGTGCTCTATGCCACCTAACTTCCTTTAAAAACATTATCCTCACAAGAGGCTCAGATGCTTCACCAGACTAGCTAATGGATCCACGACTTAAAAAATAAAGTCAAGATGAGTTCCTTCTCCCAGACTTCTGGAGGCAGAGTCAATATGGCAGAGGAGAGAAAGCACTGAGCCCAGTTCTCATAACATTTCTCTACAAATCACTTTAAAATAACATCTCAAATATAATTCTTGAGTTGCAGAATGAAGAAAAACAGGTCAGAGTGAGATGTTATTGCAGCTCATGAAAATTCAGGACAGAAAATGAGATCTGTGACACAGGGTAGGGGTGGGTCTAGAGTTCATATAGATAAAATATCAGTGGTGCAACTAGCTATTGGCAACTGGAGAATCAACAGCTTCAGAAGATCTCTAACTAGCAATAGTCATGTGACCTGGCAATATGGGCAATTTGTCTCAAAGAGATTAGATGGGATGCATGTGATAGTACTGGATGGGAGACTAGACACTGTGTGGAAAAATCAGTGGTCTCTACTCACTTCAGGGTCATAATTCAAATGAAGAGAAGGGCATTTTCAATCAAGAGGGAGCATGATCTTGAGGAGCAGTATCACATTTGGCTACAAGAGATAAGGGACCCTGAGGAACAGTATCACAGTCAGTCCCAGGGAATAAAAATTCCCTGAGGAACGCTATCACTTGCAGTCCAAAGAGAACAATGGCCCTGAGGAACAGTATTGATTATACTGTCAAGGGATCAGGGGCCCTCCTTGGGTAAGGACTCCAGTTCAACCCTGGAGAAAGTAGCCATACTTCTCCCCAGATCACACAAACTTGGAACTGAAAACTGTCAAACCCATAGAACTAGTTCTTTAAATTGCATTTTGAAAAAGCATGAAGCTTGAAATAGTGTCCATCCCCCTCCATGCTGGAAAAAGATTTCAATTTTAAAATGAAGTTCAAAATTTTAAAATAGAGTGGAAAGATAAGCCAACATCCAAAAAAGAACTTAGTGATAAAACTCTACTATGATGACATGGAAGATTAAGATGAAAACTCAGAACAAGACAATAAAGTAAGAATCACTATATGAATTAGATAAAAGTCCAACAAAAAATTCTGGAAGGGTTAATAAATTATTTCAAAAAAACTAAGAATAGTACAAGAAAAGTTGTATAGGAAATGAAAGCAAAGAAAATTAAGAAAAGACAATTAAAATTTTGATAAAAGAGGCACAAAAATATGGAAGAAAATAACACTTTAAAAGCAGAATTGGCCAAATGGAAAAAGATTTTTTTTTTAAATCAATGATGAAAGGAACTTCTTAAAAATGAGAATTTGACAAATGTAAAAAGAGATTCAAAATACATAATCAGCCTATGGAAGAAAATAATTTCTTAAATTTAGAATTGGGCAAGTGAAAGCTATGACTTAATTATACAGAAATCAACAAAGTCAAAAGAATGAAAAAAATCAAAGAAAAAATATGTAACATTTCACCAGACAAGAACTCACGGAAAATTGATTAAGGCGAGATAATTTAAGAATTTTTGGACTACCTGCATGCCATGATTAAAGAGCTTAGACATGACATTTCAAGAGATTGTAAAGGAAAACTGCCCTAATATCCTAGAAACAGCATAAAATAGAAATTGAAAGAATTCATTGATCACTACATGAAAGAGATCCCAAAAAGAAGGCTCCCAGGGATATTATGACTAAATTCAAAAGCTTCCAGGTCCAAGAAAAATTGCTTCATGTAGCCAAACAGAAATCATTCAAAACATTATGTGGCTATTGTCAGTATCATACAATATTTAGCAACTACCATATAAAGGAGCAAAGGGCTAGGAACATTACATTCTGAAGGGAAAAAAAAGCTCAGATTTCAACCAAGAATTAACTACCTAGCAAAACTGAACATAAACCTTCAAGGGGGAAAATGGATAGTTAATGAAATGGAAGACTTTGAGGCATTCCTGATAAAAAAAAAAAACAGATATGAATAGAAAATTTTACTTTCAAAGACATAAGGTGAGTTTTTAAGAGGTAAACATAAATGAGGAATCATAAAGAACACAAGATAAAATTATTTACCTTTCTTTATGGGAATATGGTACATGTAACTTCTAAGGACTTCATCACTATTAGGTCAGTTAGAAGGATTCAAGATAGGAAGAGGGCACCAGAGAGAGTGTATTATGCTGGGGTAGTGTGAAAAACAAAAGGAGAGGTGAGAAAGAGGAACACCTTCGGAGAAAGGAGAAGGTAGGATGATGAAGAAAAATTATCTCACATAAAAGAGACATGCAAGGAAGAATTTTTATAGTAGAGGGGGAAATGGCAGGCAATGCTTGAATTATACTAACATCTAAATTGGTTGAAAGAGGGAAAAGTGTGGGGAGATGTTTGTGTGTGTGTGTGTGTGTGTGTGTGTGTGTGTGTGTGTGTGTGTGCATACATACTAAATTGGTAATAGAAATTCATATTACCAAACAGTGAAGTAGGAGGAGAAAGGCATATGAAAAGCAGGGGACACATATTAAAAGAGCGGGCTGATAAAAGATAGAAGTGATTGGAGGCAAAACAGAATTTAGAATAAAAACAGGAGAAAAAAGGAGAGAGAGGGATAAACACAGGCAAATAAGATGGAAGAAAATAAACTGTAATCTTAAGTATGAATGTGAATTAGATGATATCACCAATAAAATAGAAGCAGACAGCAGAATAGATTAGAAAACAGAAACCAACAACATGTAGTTTATGTGAGACATTCTTAAAACCAGTAGGTACACACAGAATTAAAATAAGGTGCTGGAGCAGAATATATTATGCTTTAGCTAAAGGAAAAAAAAGTCAGGAAATGAAACAATGGTAAAAATAGAACTAATTAAAAGAGATGGGTAGGAAAACTAGATTTTGCTAAAAAGTATCACAGACAATGAAGTAATATCTATGCTGAATGTATATTCCCCAAAAGGCACAGCATCAGAACTCTTAACAGAAAAGTTAAATGAACTATAGAAATGAATAGTAAAACTATAGAAAGTAGGAACTGCATCTTTCCCCTCTCAGAACCAGAGAAGTCTTACCAAAAATAATCAAGAAAGAAGTTAGGGAAATGAATAGAATTTTTTTTGAAAAGTAGATATGATATAATTCTAGATACAACTGAATAGCAATAATAAAAATAGTACAACCTTTTTCAGCTATGCATGGTGACTTCATAAAATTTTACTTTGTACTAGGGCATAAACATTTTACAATAAAATGCAAAAAAGTATAAATTTTAAATGCATTCTTTTCAGATCACAGTGAAATAAAACTATATTTAATAAAAGCCTGTGGAATCACATATTAAAGCTAATTAGAAACTAAATAATTTAATGCTAAGAATGGATCATAAACAAATCATAGAAACAAGCAGTAAGTTTATTTAAGAGAATGGCAACAATGATACAACATATTAAAATCTGTGAGATATAGCCAAAAAAGTTAGGGGAAACCTTAAATCTCTTAATACATATATCAATAAAAGAAATACCAGATCAAAGAATTGAGGATGTAACTTTTAAAAATTATAAAAAGAACAAATTAAAATCTCTAATTAAATGTCAAATTGAAAATTCTGAAAATCAAAGGAAAAATATCTAAAGTAAAAAATACCTTAAAAATAAAACTAGAAACTGGTTTTGTGAAGAAAAAACTAAAACAAGTTAATTTGATTTAAAAAGAAAAAAAATTAAATTACTTTTAACAAAATAGAGCGAAATGAATGTATTACCAAAGATGATGAAATTAAAGCAAGCATTGGAAGTTATTTTTCCCAATGCCAATAAAATTAATGTAGATGAATATTTACAAAATATCAATTATTCATATTAAGAGAAGAGGAAATGTAATGCTTCAGTAACCCTATTGAACCATTCATCAACATGCTACTAAGAAAAAATCTCCAGGACCAGATGGATTTGCAAGTGAATTCTAACAAACTTTTAAGGAACAAGTAATCCCAAAACTATACAAACTACTAGAAAAAATGAATCTTGCCAAATTTATTTTATGACACAAATATTTTGCTTATATCTAAACCAGGGAAAACAAATGCAGAAAGAAAAGTATAGACCAATTTTATTAATTAATATGAATACAAACATTTTAAGTGAAACACTAGCATGGAAACTGCAATAATATGTCACAAAAATCATATAATAAAACCAGGTGGGATTTATACCAGGAATGCCAGGCTGGTTCAATATTAGGAAAACTATCAATTTAATTGACCATATCAATAACAAAACCAAAAGAAATAATATCTCAGTAAATACAAACAAAATGCTTTTTGACAAAATATAGCACTCATTACTACTGAAACACAAACACACACACACACTAGAGAGCATGGGAATAAATGGAAGTTCCTAACAAAAATAATAAGCAGTATCTACCTAAAACTATCAACAGGCATTATTTTGGCAATAAGATAGAAGTCTTCTTTCCCAATAAGATCAAGGGTGATCATTATCACCATTATTATTCAATATAGTATTACAAATGATAATTATAGCAATAAGATAAGAAATATAAATTGAAGGCATTAGAGTAAGTAATGAGGAAATACAAGTAATGCAGATGATTGGATGCTATACTTAAAGAACCCTAAAGAATCAGCTTAAAAAAAACTAGCTGAAACAATAAAGAATTTCACCAAAATGTAATATGTATATATATATAATATATATAATATAATATATATATAATAAACCTGCAAAAATATAATCTGAGAATGAAGAGATAGAAATGGAAACTGCCTTTAAAAATAGCTGCAAACAATACAAAATACTTGTATGTCTACCTATCAAGATGAGGCCAGGGACTATGTGAACACAATTATAAAACATTTCTCACACAAATAAAGACAGATAAAAACAACTGAAAAATATTAATCACTGAAGAGTAGGTCAAGCCTATATAAAGAAAATGACAATTATAACTAAGGTTATTCATTCAGTTCTGTTGCTAATGAATGTACCAAAGAATTATTTTATAGAGCTAGAAAAATAATTACAGAATCCATTTGGAAGGACAAAAAGTCAAGATTATCAGGGAATCAATGGGAAAAAAAATATGAGGGAAAATGGCCTACTAGTGCCAGATTTCTAGCTTGAAATATTACAAAGTTGCTATCATGAAAGCAATCTGGCACTGGACAAAAAATAGAGTGATGAATCTGTGGAATAGATTAGTTAGACAATACATGGTAGTAAATGATCACATTAATTTAGTGTTAGATAAAGTCAATGGTCCAAATTTTGGGGACTAAGAACTCAACATATAGCAAAAATTTCTAAGATAACTGAAAAGTAGTTTGGCAGAAACTAGGTGTAGATTAACATCTCATATAATCTATGAAGATAAGGTTAAAATAGACAAATGATTTAGACATAAAAAACGGTATCATAAGCAAATTGTAGGAGCAGGAGAAAAATGTATCTGTCAGGTATATGGATAAGGGAAGACTTTTTGAGCAAACAAGAGCTAGAGAGGATTACAGGGAGTAAAATGGACAACTTTGATTACATGAAACTGAAAGATTTTCCAAGAACAAAACCAATGCAAAAACAAATTAGAAGAAAAACATGGAACTGGGGGAGGAAATTTAGAGTAAATTTATCTAATAAAGGCCTCATCTCAAATAAATTGGGAACAGAATCAAATTTATAAATATGAGACATTTTCCAATTTATAAATGGTCAAAGGATATGAAAAGTTTTAGTAAGAAATCAAAATTAATAATAATCACAAGAAAATACACTCTAAATAATACTCTAAATCTTTATTGACTAGAAAAATGCAAATTTTAATAAAAAGCCTGTGAGATATTGTCTCACACAAGTGAGCTTGGCTAACATAACATAAAAGAAATGACAAATTCTGGAAGGGATATGGAAAAATTGGGACACTAATGTACTGTTGGAGTTGTGAACTGGTTCAATCATTTTGGAGAACAATTTGAAACTATGCCCAAAAGGTTATAAAACCATATATTGTCTTTGACTCAGCAATTCCATTACTAAGTCTATATCCCAAAGGGATAAAATAGAAGGGAAACAGACATATTCATTTAAAAATATTAATAGTAACTCCTTTTTGTGGTGGTGAAAAAAAAAATTAGAAATTGAAGAGATGTCCATCAATTGGAGAAAGGCTGAAAAAGTTATGTCATATGATGCTAATAGTTCTATTGTGCTATAAAATGTCCCAGAAAACAGTGTGGCAGAAACTAGGCATAGACTAATGCCTGACCTGACATTGTATACAAGAATAAAGAAGATTGATACTACAAACAAATTAGTGGAGCAAGGAATAGGGTATTTATCAGATATACAGAGAAGGGAAGAATTTTTGACTGAACAAGGGATAGAAAGCATTATGAAGTGCAAAATGGATAATTTTGATTACATTTAATTGAAAAGATTTTGCACAAACAAACCCAATGCAACCAAGATTAGAAGGGAAGCAGAAAACTGGGAAAGAATTTTTGCAGCTTGTGTCTTTGATAGGCTTCATTTCTAAAATATGTAGAGAACTGAGTGAAATGTACAAAAATACAAGTCATTCCACAATTGATAAATGGCCAAAGGATATGAACAGGCAGTTTTCAGAGGAAGAAATTAAAGCTATCTATAGGCATATGAAAAAATGCTCTAAATCACTATTGATTAGAGAGATACAAATCAAAACAACTCTGAGATACCACATCACACCTTTCAGATTGACTAACATAACAAAATAGGAGGACGATAAATACTGGAGAAGATGTGGGAGAGTTGGAACACTAATTCATCATTGGTGGAGCTGTGGTCCAACAATTCTGGACAGCAATTTGGAGCTATGCCCAAAGGGCTACAAGAATATGCATACCCTTTGACCCAGCAATATCGCTTCTAGGACTGTATCCCCAAGAGAATAAAAATGGGAAAGGGTCCCACCTATATAAAAATATTTATAGCAGCACTCTTGTAGTGGCCAAAAACTGGAAATCAAGGGGATGCCCATCAATTGGAAAATGGCTAATAAATTGTAGTATATGAATATAATGGAATACTATTGTGCTATAAGAAATGATGAACAGGAAGATTTCAGAGAGGCTTGGAAAGACTTATATAAACGGATGCTGAAGGAAAGGAGCAAAACCAGGAGAACTTTGCACACAGTAACAAGCACAGTGTGTGAGGACTTTTTCTGGTAGACTTAGTACTTTATTACAATGCAAGGACTTAAAAAATTCCCAATGGTCTCTTAAGGCAAAATGCCTTCCATATCTAGAGAAATAACAATAGAATTTGATCGCAGAATGTAGCAAATCAATTTCTTTTATATTATGTTTTGGTTTGTTTTATAATTTCTCTCATTCATTTTAAATCTTCTATGCAACATGACTAGGGTGAAAATGTATTTAGTAGAAATGTATGTGTAGAACCTATGTAAAATTGTATGCATTCTCAGGGAGGGAAGGGGGAGTGAGGGGGAAAGTAGGGGGAAGGAAGGAAAAAAAAATCTAAATTATGAGGAAGTGACTGTAGAACACTGAAAACAAATAAAATTTTAAAAAAACTAAAAAAAGAGACAGTTTGGGATAGTTTCATAAAACCCTGGGAATAATTATTTGAATGATGCAAAGTGAAGTAAGCAGATCCAGAAGACCTGTTAACAGTTACACACTAATAGAAATATAAGGATGATCAATTGTGAAAAACTTAGCTCCTTTGATCAACTCACTGTTGCAAGAAAAATCAAGGTAACCATGATAAAAAATGAAATCCTCCTCTGGAGACAGAATTGATGCTGTCAGGATGAAGACCAAAATATCCTTTCCTAAACTTGGCTTTTTTATGTTTAATTTTTGTTTTCTTTTTCAAAATAGTAAATATGAAAATGTTTTTTATAATTCCACATTATATATTTATATGCTATTGTTTGCCTTCTTATCAAAAAGGGTGATGAGAAGACAAAAAGACAGAGAGAGAATTGGGAACTCATAATTTATTTTAAAATTAAAGTTTTACATGTAATTGGGAAATAAAGAAAGAAAAAAAAGTGCATTGTTTAAAGTTCATTCAACTCAAAAAGCACTTACTTTTACTGTCACAATGAAGTTTTATGTACTTTTATTTCACCCAAAAGTGATTTATACTGAAATATCAAGCATATGTGGAAAGACTAGGTGAGTAATTAGGGAGACAGTATAGAAATACAATGAGATCCGAACAATAGAGAAAATAACAACCCGTTTGAAAAAAAGACCAAAATCAAATATCTGATAACATTAGTGAAATACTAAATATAATTCTACATGGTATCCTTAATATAGCATGTTCTTCTGTAAGGTTTAACACACAATAAAGACATTTTTTTCAGGGAAGTGTATTTATGTACAGAAGATACGATAACATGCTATCAATAAAACAATATTCAAAGTGCTAAGTGCACCTGGTTATCTTGATACTGCTCTATGTTTAGCCTACGTATAGCTTAATACCTTGAAACATTCAGATTTTGCATCAACAATCAAATATAGTTCTTTATTTTGACAGTTCTCTTCCCTTATCACCTCTGAGGATCATCATCATCATCATCATCATCATCATCATCATCATCACCATTGCTTAGTAGAATGTATATTTTCCCATTTCTATAAGCAAGCAAATTTCCTTAGGTCTTTTTTCTCACCAAATAAGAGAACTGGACAAAATGAGCATTGTACTCATTTCAACTATGAAATGGATTCTTGGTTGCCCATAAGCTTAATGGTGATAACCACAAGAGACTCTGATGTCAAAATTCACAGGGATTTGTTTTCCAAGAAGAAAGTGTATGCTGTTAAGCTGTTGCCTCTGCTACTATTGCTGGCATAATTCTGATTATTTTACTATCAGAGAGTAATTTGGTATCCTAGACTCTATCATTTACTAAATTTTGCCTTATAATAAGGGAAGACAATAAAAATGTTAGATGATTAAGGGAAAAATGGGTATTGCTGTCTATGGAAAATTTCAGTGATATATGATAAAACCAAATGCAAAGTTATTATTTACCTTAATTATCATTGAACACCAGCTTAAGACCATAACCATATGGAAATTCATTTTAGAAATTTTAACCATGGGCATTTGGCTAATTAAATGTTCTAGAGCCAACTTCAGCTCAATTTGTAACCCTACCAATTTATTGTCTGGTATATATGTGACTGAAATTACATATTAATTGCTAACCTCCTGTTTGGATAACTCATCTAACTAATGGAAAAAAGCATTTTCTCCTATTCCACATTTAGCCTAATCAAATGCATGACAGAAATTTATGAGAAAGCATGGAAATATAGAAATGATATTAATATTTCAGACTGGGTTTTAGGTGAAATTACAACTTTACCACTTCTACACTGGTGGTCTCAAATGAGTTACTTAGCCAGTCTGGGTCTCAAGTACCTTCCAGTTCTAAATCTTTGGTTCATTTCTTTCTTAGAAACACTATTTTACTTACTCTGTCTATGACCATAATGACCCCACTGATTTTCTCTCTACATTCACTATTATGGTGCAATGGAAATAGCAATAAATAAAGAGTTAGAAGATCTTAGTTTTGACTATATACCTCCATCAGTAGGAAATTGTGCAGCCTTGGGCAAAGTTACTTGACCTATTTGAGACTTAAGTTCTTTACTTGTAAAATGCTCTGAATAGGATGTATCATGACTTATTCAAAGACACAGTGGAGTATTTGTCAAATCAGACCAAGGGAAACAAATAGCATAGGTATAAAACTTAAAAAAGAGACTGAGGTTAAAGATACAACTCTCATTTGTAACTTAACTAGTTGCTAGTTTAAGTCATGAGAATTTGGGGAATGATCAGAATGAAAAGTACAGAGAAAATGGTAACAAGGGCTAAAGTTTGGAATTGGAAGGTGGGAGAAAGCAGATAAACTACTGATGGATACCAAGATAGAGAACTCAGAGAAAGGGAAGAGAGCCTTAGAAGAGTCCTGTTTTGTAGTAAGGTCATGCAGGACGGGGAGTTAAGAAAGGTTATTGACAAATGGCCTGATAAACAAATGGATAATGATAAAGAGCCTATAATTTCTAGACATCTGGCAAGGAAGGAGGCAAATACATATGGAAAGTAGGGATTTTCCTAAGTTAAAGACTTGAATAGGCACAAATATAATGTTCAAGAGATAGAGATTCTTGTAAAGTAAATTTGATGAAGAATGCAAATAGATTTTAGTCTCTTCATGGTGGGATGTCATTCCTTCTTGGACAGGGTAGGAAATTATCACAGGAAGTTCTGTGTTAAGTCAAAAAAGCATTTAATCTTTGCCCTGATTTTCCCTATTCCCATAGTAGCTCTCCATGGTTGGATTCTTTCTCCTTTGCCTGTGCTTTTTTTGGAGCATGGAGGGAGGGATAGTTTAGGTTTCATAATCACCTCTAGTTCTGGGGTATGAGGAATGGTACCTCTGATTCTCTTCAGTTTTCTCTCCCTTGAACTCAAACCAAGACCTCTAAACTCCTGTAAGTGCCCACAACCAGGGGCTTTCTGCCCCCACCGCTTCAGCACTCATCAGTCATGTGCTGATTCCTTCTCCACAGCACAGCTGGGTCTGGAGGTCCCTGTCAGCAGAGGTTCCCTCCATATTCCGCAGGTCAGATGTCCAACTACTGTGGCTATGGCCGAGGCAGCCTCTCAAATCAACAAATCCCAGGGCTTGCAGCTTGTTGTTTAAGTGGCTTGCTGCTCTTTGTGGACCCTAGCATGGAGGTGTTTACTCTTCACTGGGAGGAAATCACATCCTGGGATTTTTCTTCAGGTCTTTTCTGATTGTCCCAAGAGAAACCCTGTCCTGCCCCTCCTCATTTGTTTCTTTTTTGCTCTGTGTTTGTGTTATTTTACCTGTTTTGTGGAGGAAAATCTTGAGAGCATGAAACTTTCTGACCTCCGCCATCTTCCCAGAATCCTCTCACAACACTATTTCTTTTTGCAGATGATACAATAATATTCTTAAATTAGTGGAAGTAATTAATAAATTTTAGCAAAGTAGCCAGACACAAAGTAAATTCTCATAAATCATCAGCATTCCTATGTATCAAAAAAAAACTATGCGCTAAGAGAGAGTAAAAGATACCCCTTTTAGAAATTATTCAAGAATGTATAAAATACTTGGGAGTAAACCTGCTGAAACAAACACAGGAACTTTATAAACAAACCAAAAAACTCTTTTATACAAACAAAATCAAATTTAAACAATTAGAGAGATTAATTTTTCATGGGTTGACAGAGCTAATATAATAAAAATGACAATTTTTACCCAAATTAATTTATATATTCAATGCCATCTGCACTAAATTATCAAAAGAAATGTTAATTAGAAAAAATAATAATAACAATATTCATTTGGAAAAACAAAAAGGCAAGAATATCAAAGGAAAAATGCAAAAAATGTAAAGGAAGGAGGGTTAGTATTATCAGATATTAAAATGTATTATAAGGTAGTAATAAAACCATCTGATACTGTATAAGAAATAGGAAAGCAGATCAAATAAAGAGTAGACATAAAATTTATACCACCAAATAAACATAATAATCTTGTATTTGACAAGGATAGAGATTTAAGATTTGGGTATAAGAATTAATTATTTTGCAAAAAACAAAAATCATTGAGAAAACAAAAAATTGTATAACAGAAGCTGGGCATCAATTGATATTTCACACCCTTTACCAAGATATGGTCAAAACTGATACATGACTTAGAGATGGAGAGATTTTACAAGAAAATTGGAAGAACACGTGACACTGCTTTTCAGATTTATGAATAGGCAAGTAATTTATGACTAAACAGAAGATACATAATTTATGAATAAACAAAATATACATAAAATTAAGATTTTGTACAAAGAAAATAAAATAACCAAAGTCAGTCAGAAAGTACAAAATTGGGGGAAAATTTATAGACAGTTTATCAGATAAAGGTTTCATATCTTTAAAAATTGTAAGAACTCTGTCAAATCTATAAGAATATGAGTATTTCCCTAATTGATAAATGATTAAAAAATATGAACAGGTAGTTTTTCAGTGAATAAATGAAAATAATTTTTGTCATAAGAAAAAGTGCTCTAAATCATTACCGATTAGAGAAGTACAGATTAAAACAACTATGAGATACCTTTTAACACCTATTAGACTGACTAAAATGATAGAAAGGGAAAGTAACAAATGTTGGAAAGGATATGGAAAAATTTGGAAACTATTCATTTGGAATTATACCCCAAAAGTTAATAAATTACCTACGCCCTTTGACCCAGCAATATCCCTACTTGGTCTATTTCCAAAGATGACTAGGGAAAAAGGAAAAGAACCTATATGTTCTAAAATGTCTATAGCAGCCATTTTTGTGGTGGCAAAGGCCTGGACATTGCAGAGATACCCATGCATTGGGGAATGGCTGAACACATTGTGGTATTTGATTGTGATGGGATACTACTGTGCTATAAGAAATGATGACCTCAATGATTTTATAAATATATGGAAAGACTTACACAAAATAATGAGTGAAATGAACAGAGCCAAGAGAACATTATACACAGTAACAGTATATCGTGTTAAGAATGACCTTGAGTGAATAAGTTATTTTTATCTATTATAAATATCCAAATTAACTGTAAGAGACATATGAAGTAAGATACAATCTATATCCCAAGAATGACCTGATGAGTAGGAGCATGCATAGCATATTTTTGCATGCACACACACAGACACATATATGTGTGTGATATATACCTATTTTTGTCTTATGGTAGCCATGTCTAGGGCAGGAAAGAGGGAAGATAAAAGGGAAAAAAGAAATGTGCATGATAATTCTGTTAGATGTTTGAAAGGAATAGCAAATTGTGCATAATAGTTTTGCAGTTTCATGCACAATCATCTTTATAAATTGCTATTCTATGGAAATGCTTGTTTTATTCCATAAATTTAAAAGTAGATAAATTAAAAGAAAAAAGTTACATGTTCAAAGTATAAATTTTACAAGTTCTGTGAAACTATTACTGTACTATGAGACTGTAGTTAAACACCGGACAAACTAAGTTGGGAAGTGTGCCGTACCAGAAGTTTGTTAATTTTGGTGATGAATGTTGGATATAATAATTAATGAAGAATATTTAATACAGCATAAATAAGTTGTATCCTTTGTTTTAGAATGATGAAATCAAAGTGATGTAATCATAGAACTTTGTAACAAGTATTAAGACATATTAGTTGAAAAATATATAACAATTATGCTCATATGAATAAAATAAATTTGAAAAGAACTCTGGAATCATCCAACACACAATTCAATTCCCTTAGCTCAATATATTTAATGTGTCACAATTCAGTATATATTAAGGGTTGCTCTACATTTTTAAAGGTCGTTATTTTGTGGCAGTGATGGTTTTATTGCTTAAAATTTACTCGGAAAATCTACTAAATTTTGAACCAGTGCAAAAAAAAGATATCTCAATGGTACTACATGCAGATGTGACTATTGGGAATAGTTGTGCTTTTTGCTAAATGTTCTAAGAAAGTATTTTTCTTCTCTTGATGGAAGGAGATATATAGCATTTTCAATTTTATATTCTATTTCATTCCAAGCTACTTCTCTTTACCACAAGTGTTATAACACTAGTAACAGCAAAACTGAACTAGCTCACTATAACATTTAATTGATAAGAATTTAGCCTTGACAACACATCTCTTGTGCATGTTTCGCAAAGACTATAACCCTAAATGTGTTCTTTTATTTTGTTAAAAACACCACTATTATCTTCTTTTCAATTTTCTTCACTATTACATTATGTCTCAAAAAAATACATTTAAGATGGTGGGAAATGCCCTCTAGATAGAGTTTTAGAGTTGGAAGACTCTTCAGGAGTCCTACCTGAACAAGCATCTTCATCACTATGATATAGTTTGAAAAATAATTAATCAATCTACTGTGGAAAACATACTGAATTTCTAGGGGCAGTTGATTTCACTCTAACAGTTCCATTTATCTGGAAGTCATTATGTTTTTATTTTTTTTTGTATTTTATTTTTTATTGTATTATATATATTATATATAAATTATATTTATTTTTTATTTTGTTTTGTTTTTTCCTATTTATATCAAGTTTACATTTGATGTCATACATCACCTGTTGTTCCTAGTTCTTACTTGAGCAACACAATGGAACATATCTATCTTTTCCACTGCAAACTTTCAAATACTTGAAATCAATTATGATTATATGAAGATAATGCATGAAATATTCTTTTTTGAGGTTAAATTTCCAAAGGTGCTTCAATCATTCTTCATATAACATGAAATGAAGGCCATCTAATATTCTTTCTGTGCGCTTCTGAGTGATTTCCAGTACGCCACTTAGCTTTCTAAACTGTGCTAGTGACAACTGAACAAATATGACACAGTCTGATCAGGCCAGAGTATAATAGTCCTGAAAATAAGACAATTTGATTTAATTTTGATATGAGAATATTCAAGGGATGGGTATGTGATCGGCAAGAAAGTGAAGATTCTACTATTAAGTATGATGGTGATGATGATGATGATGATGATGTTAACTTAAATTCACATTTCACTTAAGATTTGCAAAGAACTTTACAAATACTACCACATTTTATCCTTATAAAAACATTTGTTAGGTTACACTATCATGTGAATTTTGAATATGGAGAAACTGAAGGAGGCAGAGGTGAAGGGGCTTCCAACTAGTAAGTGTCTGGTGTAAAATTTAAAGTCAGAAATTTCTCACCCCACATCCCAAATTTCAACCAATATGTCACCTACCATATCCTTTTGGAGACTCTGTGTGTGTATGTATATATATATATATATCATCATCATCATCATCACACTGTGTATGTTAGCAAAGGTGTAGAAATAAAAATAGATGCCTATTGATTGATGTAACACTGAATTCCCAAAAACACTGCACAGTCCCGAAAAGCATATACAAGAAGCCACTTACCTCCACTTCTTTCCAGTTGTTTGAGTCCCAAGGGTATAGAACACTACATATTCCTTCTGACTTTTGTAGAGGGCCAGTACTGATGGATTCCAGAATGTTAGGTACTTGAGACTTGCACAGGATTGGCTCACCGTTTGACTCTTGATAAGCAAAGATGAGATCACCCTGACCCTGATTGTGTACCCTGAGGTTGTTACGCAGAAGGAACTAAAATAAGGAAGTAAAAGATATGAAAGATGTAAACTAAAAATGTTCTCATGGGAATAACCTTGCTTGCTCAAGAGATCATATAAATCTTGACCCTCGGATCAATAAAACAGTCATGTACAGATGGTACGGGATCGCCTAGGCCCAGTTGCTCTTATCTCTTTCTTTTCTATCACTATCACGCCTCTGATCCACCAGTTGCTGGCAGACTTTGTCAATAATTAATTTATTGATCTGATTTGTGGAAGCAAAAAAAAATGCTAACACAATTTTAGGCAACATTTTGATGAAGATATGCAACAAAATTGTTAAATGATAGCCCTACTGTACTCTGTTCTGATCATATCATATATTGAATATTGTGTTCAGTTTTGCATGCCATAATTTTATCCACACACTGAAAAGCTATATAACTTCCTAAGGAAATGAGCAGAATGGTAAGGAGACTAGAAACTCAATCATTCAAAGATCAATTAAAGGAATCAGAAATGTGTTTAAAATGGAGAAGATAAGAGAAGGACATACTCAAATGTGATAATGATCTTTAAGAATTGGATGGGTTGAAGGAATGAGTTGAAAAGTTTTGAGGAGTTAATTGCAATAACAACAGTAGCAACAACACCTTCTGCAATTAGAGCTGACAAAACCAGAACTGATCAAATTTCCATGTGATAGGAGGTTTTCTTAATGGTCTTTAATTGGAAACTAAAAGACCACTTGTAACTATTGTTGGCCAGTCATTTTCAGCAACAATGGACTCTTTGTGACCCTATTATGTGGTTTTCCTGGCAAAGATACTGCAGAGGTTTGGCATTTCTGTCTCCAGTTCATTTTACAGATGGGGAAACTGAGATAAACAGGGCTACATGAGTTATCCAGGGTCACATCTAATAATTGTCTGAGACCAAATTTGAACTCAAGAAAATGAGTCTTCATGATTCTAGACCCTACCCTCTATCTACTGTGCCCCCTAGCAATGATTATTGTAGAAAGATTATTTATCTGGGTCAATATTGTAATGAAACCTGGTTGTTAGCCTCAAATTATATACCTTTGATTCTATGGGTTATTTATATCATCCCTTTTATGTTCTTTTCTCCTTGATTATTTCTAGTTGTTTTCCCACATTTAAGTACTAGCAATACATTTTAAGAACTTAGAGAAGGAATTATATATAACCATGAATTTCTAAAATTTAATCAAATGAGAAAACTATGCTATTCTAGACAATTACATACCACCATGGAACACAAAGGGTTAGGAAGAAAAATAATTACCATAAGGATGTGTGTTCATGCAAGGCTGTTTAATAAATAATGGAAGGAACAATTCTCCTGGTTATTCCCTGCCCTGAAAGGGAGCTTTGTGCCTAGAGGGAAATACGTGCGATCTGGTAATTTGGATCTAATTCAATATAAATTAAATGGGCTTCCCTCCATAAAGCTATTGATTAAGAGTTATCAACTATAACAGTTTTCTATCAAGATATAAAATGATTTATGGGAAGGAAAGTAATGCAATTATTGGATGGGATAAAGAAGCATTCAAACGAAGCACAATGTAAGGTTAATAATGTCTCTCCCTCCCACACAACTTCACAATTTACCAGAAGTCTTTTAGAATGTTGACCAAGTTATGAAATGGCCTTGTAGCAACATCTTTTTAGAAAATTCCTTACATTTTACTTGAAATTATGGCAGCATCATGAAGCAGAAAGGCCAGAAGTTTTGAAGTTCAAGCAAGAATTACCAATTTCAGTACTAAGTCCATGACCTTTTTAAGACCCTTAATCTCTCTCAATCCTATTTCTACTGGTCCATGAAACAAAGATACTTATATTGTGTTGTTCATTGGGCTCCTGTGAGAATGAAATATATAAATATATGCAATTTTTGTGAACATTAAACAAGAGATAGGACCAGATATTCTAAACAAAAAGGAACCTTAGAAAACAATGATTTGTCATTTTAAAGATTGCGCATAGAGATGTTACATAACTAGCAAGGGATTCCACAACTAATAAATGTCTGAAGTGACCTATGAAGTCACATTCCAGTGTTCTTTCTTCAGGTCCACCTAGCTGTCACTAAACTACTTAGATATATAAATGTTGTCCATTTCAATTGTAACATACCATTCTTTCCTATATAAGCATGTTATTTTCTTATACCTGGTGAATTGCTAATTAACTTAGGATATTAAGAAGTGGGACAGACACACACAGTTCATTTACTGAGAAAGATCACAATGGCAGCAGGAAATGAAGCTATAACCACACTTTAGTAACTATAGAGTCAGGAGGCAAACAGCACATCCTTTTGCATGGAAAGCTGGCAAAAAATTGTACTGAGGTAGATGATGTGGGATTGATGGGATGGTGAAGGAAAGCGGGAATCAGGGAGAAGAAGAATCATTTATGTAAACATGACTGAGAGTTGGAAATACTCAGAAACATAAAGGCAATGAAGATGGAAGAGTGCTCAAGAGGCAGGAGTTTAAGGTTTCCTTTTACAAGGTTTTTGAGGGGAACAGGCTAACTCTTATCTGCGTCATCTTGGGGTTAGTTCAATAACATTTCCAATTATCACAAAGTTGTTGTAAAACACTAAAATTAACAAATCCATGTCTTCTCAAAGTTATCGATAATATTTTGTGTTCTGCTGGTCTTAACTGTGGACGTATAGATGTCTGGAACTTAACTGAGATTTATATATCATAACCAAAAGGCCTTGACAGAAAAGCCTAGATGGCTTTCCTTGATTTTACACATATTACCAGGATGTGATTCTTAGTTAACACATGAAGTGGTTTGCAAATCATGTGCCATTGATCTTTGGGAAAACCTGTACTTTGGATGGTTTGTGATTCTCAGTCCCATTTGCAGTCTTACTATCTATAGTGACTAGAAAGTAGGAAGGAGTGGCTGGAGGTGCCAATACAAGATACATTTTTAACATACCTGGCAAGTTCACTTTTCTGGATTTCTGCCTGTTGACATCTATCATTCTCCAAGTTCCACTTCACTTGCCACATTTTTCCTGATTCCCCTAAATGGAAGTCATCTATTCTTCTTTAATACTTATTTGGGTTCATTTCTTATATTCCCTAAAATAAGCTCCTTGATGACAGTTGTTCATCTCAGTTATTATTCTATAACCAAATAAAATCTAGTGTAGTACTTCCCACTTAGTTGGAACTTAGTAAGAATTTGTTCTGTTTTGCTTTATTTTTTAATCAATTTTTTTCAGATGTGCATTCTTTCTTTTTTACCCTAACCACTCCCATTGAGAAAGCAAGAAAAACAAAACACCTATTACAAACAGATAAAGTCAAACATAGCAAATTCCCACAAAAACATAAAGAATTGAGGAAGCAAGATATATGGCAAGGGGCAAATAGCAGTATTTTACCCATGCCTCCATCCTAAAGACTGAAAGGCTACCGTGAGTCCCTTCAAATTAATCCCTTGATTACTCTGGTGAAGACGAAGTCTACTCTTCTACCTGTGGGAGAAAAAAATCCATAAAATAAGCTCTCTGCCTCTCACTGTGAAATTGATTGATGTTCTTAGAGCCCCCCTGCCGGCAGATAGAATTGCTGTTTTAAAGTATAAGAGGAAAAACAAAACGTTTGTATATAAAAATAATGCAAGTATAACTCACTTTCTTCTCAAACTTTTTGTAAGGTTGTGAAGGAAAGGCCAGGATACCTAAGGGATAAATATAATGAAATGCCATATATTTTCATCAATTTCTATTTTTCAGAGGGGATATGTAGAGTTAATTTATTTGTTTTTGTTCCTATATTTTTATTCATTAATTTTATCTTCTGTTAATATAGTATTTTTCAGAATTTCTTAAAAAAATTTGGCAAATTTTAGATGATGGGCCAAAGAAAAGATATTTAAATATGAAGTATGAACTGTATGCCAAAGAGGCCCTATTTCTTTAATATCTCATAAGATCAGCATTCCAAAAACAATGGTAGAGAAATTTGACCAGAAGAACAATATTGACTAATACGAAGAGAAAAGATTCTGTGAAAGAAGTCACAGTGACTCTAATGTAAGGAAAAAAAGTAAATATCACTTTTATTGCTTTTAAGAAAAAGATTAGAGGTAGCTATATTAAAATGAGTCCTACGAATGGATAATAGATAACATTACCAACAACTAAAAACAAACAAAACCAATCTCAAAAAATAAAATTATACAGAGATTACTTTTCTTTGGTAAAATTATTCCTGAGTTCAAGCGCTTTTACTTTAAACAATATATGCGATACAATGTCATATAATTTTAGCATAATGAAAGAATTTAGGTGGTAAATTGTAGCACATAATAATGCGATTGAATTTAAGATTAGAATTCAAAAATAAGTTTTATATGAGGGCAAGCACTAGAAAGTTTTGCAAATAGAAAAGTAACACAGGAAACACTATTTTGCTTGGTTTTTAGAAAAGATTTAGAGAGGTAAAGGTCAATGAGATAAAGTGTGCAGACAATTATTGATTATTACTTATTCTAGTTCCTTGTGTAGATTCTTCTGAGCTCCTTGTGTATGCATGTCAGAAATCAAATGTTCAAGATTTTTATGTGATAAGGTAATGGGAAGACTAACCAGGATGTTTCTGGTTTGTTTGTTTTAATGCTTGTGGATTATTTATTTATAATCATAAGAGCTGCCAGCAATTTCTTATACAAATGCCAATGATAAAAATACACAAAAGGGACTGGTAAGAAGAAGATAAAGTGAAGAACCAGGCCTAGATGTAATTGGCAGCATAAAACCAGCATCAATTAGGATAAAAGAGACTAAGGGCAGAAACTGGTATAAAAAAAGCCCTCAGATGTTTTCTAGTTTAGGTGTCAAGGTTGTTTGTAAGAAGATGTCAAGAGAATAAAGAGAAGTAAGATAAAGCCCAGCTGGACAAGCTCTTAGACTGGGAAGCTTAAGATGTGTTTTTTTTTCCCTTCACTTTTGAAGAGGACCAGTGACCTCATAGGTATGTCTTAACTTATGCAAGAATTGAATTGAAGTGAGGCCGAGTTACCGAAAGTCATCAGTTTTCCTCTTTCATCCTGAGTCATCAAAGCCTAGTGGCAGGAAAGACATAAATAAATGGTGATGGCCCAAGATGCAGTCTAACCAAGCTCTAAACACTTTGCAGCACCTTATTCATCCATCTTCATTCTCATAGCAACAAGTTGTTCTATCCACCCATTTTATTGGGAGAAGTTTTCATATGCTTGAAGATGTATCTTTAACTCACTGACATGTTTAAAGCCTGTTGGATATCACCAACCAGGTTGAACTGCTCTGCTGAGGCAGTCTTCTGGAGGGTGACCACTGTGCATGCCACAGCTCCTTGGAAACACAAGTGAGAATTAGGTGACAGGTGGATATCAAAGATGAATGAGTGAGCCTGAATATGACTTGACAAACTCTCACACAAAGAGATGCTAGTTATCCCTCAATACCACATATGCCCTGAAATTAATCAAATGTCTTCAAGAGAAAGTCAGAAAATAGCCCTACTTCATTATCACATAACATGGGTACTTTGATGTGTATTCATATAACTCTCCATATATCTCAAGTGTATATATCACATACATATACATACATATACATGCATATATACTACACACATTACCAGGGAAACAAAATGAAATTGCCATTTAAAATTGACAGTTAAGATTATAGAGAAAAAGAAGGGATTCTCCTGACATCTCTCAAATTTGCCTCTAAACTTTAAATAATGCCTCAAAACAAATTCTGGATTGACAGAACCAATAAAAAATTGATATGAAATAATTTTCCAGCCCTAGAAAACTTAGAAGGTATGCAGAAAAACATCTTTTGTGCTAGGATAAGAGTAAGGTACAGCCACATCATAGGAAACCAGCCTCAGGCCTTGGGGATGACTGAATCAGCCGCAGCAGCGGTTGCTTCCAGAGTACTCAGCCCAGAGATGGTAAAAGGGTCATACAAGTGCTGGGAAAAAGATTAAAGCAGTGCTTTTGCTAGCACTGAGTGAAGTATTCTTACATTATCCATACTTTGATCCAGGTCATAGAACTGGATTACAGTCCCATTCTGAGAAGGGGCTCTAGAAATTGAGGCTTGTGTCCTCAGGGTAGCAGGTATCATGGTAACAGTTTAAGGGCAGAAAAAAAATGCTTGTGGTCACCAACAGACCAAGACATAGGCCAGCAGAGTAATTAATATACTTCTACCTAGATCATACCACCTTGGAAAAACTGAAAACTTACATACCTCCAGAACTAGCTGTACAAAACACACAAAACTTGGGAGTCTGTGCCTTCTAACCCAAGAGCAAAGTCCAATTTTAATATTAAGTTAAAAGTCATGAAAGAGGCAGGAAATTAGAGCAAGCAACAACAAAAATTATATATATTCTGACCACACAGCAAAGGTGACAGGAAAAGTCAGAACAAAGCCTAGAAGAAGACAACAAAGTCAAAATAGCTGCAACTAAAGCTTTAAAGAAAAATGTGAATTGGCCTCAGTCCCTCAAAAAACTTCCTGGGACAGCTCAAAAGTATTTTCAAAATTAGATAAAAGAGGTAGAAGAACTACTGGTAAACAAAATGAGAGTTATGCAAGGAAATCATTTAAAAAATCAGCAGCTTGGCAAAAGGAAGCACAAAAAAGAATACTGATGAAAATAATATTTTAAAAAACAAACTAGGCCAGAATGAAAAAGAGACACAAAAATTCACTGAAAAGAATAACTCTTTGAAAAGTAGGGCTAGCCAAATGGGAGGGTAAAAAGATGTATAAAAAATTGATAGAAGAAAAGCAAGGAAGTCCTTAAATGTAAGATTTGCCAAATGGACATTTTCTCAGAGAAGAAAAAAATTTCTTAATAATTAAGATGATCAAGTGAGAGCTAATGACTCCATGAGACATTAAGAAGCAATGAATGAAAATTAAAATATTGAAAAATAGGAAAAAAATTGAATTATCTCATTGGAAAGATAACTAACCTGAACAAATAGATCAAGGAGAGAAAACTTTAGAATTTTTGGACTATCTGAAAACCATGATCAAAACAAAATGTAGATATCATTTATCAATGTCTTAATATCCTAGAGCCAGAGTGCAAAATAGAAATGAAAGAATCTACTTATCACTTTCTGAAAGAGAACCCACAATGAAAAGTTCTAGGAAGATTACAGATAAATTCCACAGCTCCAGGTCAAGAAGAAATGTTGTAAGCAGCCATAAAGGAACAATTCAAGTATGGTGGAGACACTGTCAGGATTACACATTAGTAGCTTTCAAATTACAGAATCAGAGAGCTTGGGATAAGATACTCTGAAGGGCAAAGGAGCCAGCATTATAACCAAGAATCATCTACCAAGCAAAACTGAATATGATCCATGGGGGCATGGGAGTTGGAGAGCGAATGGACATTTAATGAAATAGAGAATGTCCAAGTATTCCTTATGAAAAGACCAGGGCTGAATAGGAAATAATTGACTTTTAAATACAAGACTCAAGAGAAGCATAAAAAGGAAACAAGAAAGAAAAATTAGAAGGAATTCATTAAGGTTAAACTGCTTATACTCCAACATGGGAATATGATCATTTTAACTTTGAAGACCTTTCTTATTATTAGGGCATTTAGAAGTTTACATAGACAAAGGGCACAAGTGTGACTTGAATATGATCCAATGATACCTAAAAAATTAAACTAAGGGGTAAGAAAAAGGAAGTCAGTGGAAGAAGGGGGATGAAGTGATAGAATGGGACAATTATTTCACACTAAAGAGAAACAAACAAGCTTTTACAGTGAAGATGACAATGGGAGAGATGAGTAGAAACACTTGAACCTTTCTTCAAAATTGGCTCAAAGAAAAACAAACATGCATACTCCATTTGGTATGGAAATTTATCTTACCTCCCAGAAGAGTAAGAGGGGAAAAAGGTAAGAGAAAATGGGAGGCTGATAGGAGGGGAAGGCAACTTGGAAGAGTCAGTAGTCAGAAAAAAAAGAAATTTTGAGAAAGGGCATGATGAAAGGAGAAAGAGTAGAATAATCAGGGGAAAATAGGGTGGAGGGAAATAGTTATTAATCATAAATATGAAAACAATTTTACAGCAAGTATTTCTGACAAAAGTCATACCAGATTTCAAATAATATTATGAAGAATTAATTAACAAAACAGTCTGGTACTGGCTAAGAAATAGAGTAGTGGATTAATTGGATAGATTTGGTACAAATTACAATATACCAAATGACCATGGTTATCTAGCATATGATAAACCCAAATATCCAAGCTTTTGGAACAAAAACTCATTATTTGACAAAAACTACTGGGAAAACTGGAAAACAGTAGGGCAGAAACTTGATCTAGACTGACATCTCACACAGTATACCAAGATAACAAATGAGGTCATTAATTACACATAAAGGGGGACACCACAAGCAAATTGGAAAAGAGTGGAATAGTTTGTCTCTCACATCCATGGATAAGGGAAGAATTTATGACCAAGTAGAATATAAAGAGCTTTACAAAATGTAAAATAGATCATTCTGATTACATTAAATTAAAAAAGTACTTACACAAATAAAATCAATGCCATCAATATTAGAGGGGAAGTAGAAAAGCAGGAAATATTTTTGCAACAAGTATCTCAAATAAAGACCTCACTTCTCAAATATATAAAGAACTGACTCAAATTTATAAAAAAAAAGTCATGTTTCAATTGATAAATGGTCAAAAGATATGAATAGGCAGTTTTCAGAAAAAGAAATCAAAGCTATCCATAATCATATGGAAAAAAATGCTCTGAATCACAATTGGTTAGTGAAATGCAAATTAATATAACTCTGAGTATCACCTCACACCTATTAGACAAACTGATATGACAACAAAGCAAAATGATAGGTGTTGGAGGGGATATGGGAAAACTGGAACACTGAGTCACTATTGATGAAATTGTAAACTCATCCAATGATTCTGCAGAGTAATTTGGAACTATACCAGAGAACTATAAAACTGTGCATGTCCTTTGATCTAGCAATACTACTACTAGGTCTATATCTCAAAGTTACCCCCCAAAAAGGACCTATTTGTATGAATATATTTATAGCAGCTCCTTTTGTAGTGGCTAAGAATTGGAATACAAAGGGATACCCCTCAATTAGGGGATGGCTAAACAAGCTGTGGTATATAATTGTAATGGGATATTATTGTGCTGTAAGAAATAACAAGCAGGGAGACTTCAGGAAAACCTAGACTTATGTGAACTGATGTAAAATGAAGGGAACACGACCAGGGAAACACTGTACACAGCAATATTGTTTGATGAAGAACTGTGAATGACTTAGTTATTTTCAGCAATACAATGATCCAAGGTAATCCCAAAGGATTAATGATGAAGTGTACTATCCATCTCCAGAGAAAGAACTGATACTGTTTGAATACAGACTGATGCATGCAATTTTTCACTTTCTTTTTTTCATTCTTTTTCTTTCGCTCAAGATTTCTTGTACAAAATGACTAATATAGAAATGTTTTACATTATTGCATATGTATAATTTGTATCTTATTTCGTATTGTCTCAGGGAGGTGGTAGGGTAGGAAGAAAGGGAGAGATAGAATATGGAACTCAAAACTTAAAAAAATTAAAAATTGTTTTAACATGTAATTGGGGAAAATCAAATATATTTTTAAAAGATACCATTTCCATTTTGGCTAAGACAAATTAATTATTAGCATGATGGGAACATTTACCACTAATTTTTCCATATATGTGCATAATTTGTTTATAGCCTCTATCTATCTATCTATCTATCTATCTATCTATCTATCTATCTATCTATCTATCTATCTATCTATCTACCCACACACATTTTTGTGATTCTATATATACTAAACATATTATGTAAAATGCACATATCTATGTTTTAAATATATATGTGTATAAATAGGAATTGCTGTTGTATAGAATATAAACAATTATATGAATATTTAATTATTAGTGAAAACATGCTCATAATTAACTTGCATTAGCACAAAATATGTTATCTTTGTCAATACTTTCATATCTTGTAGAAAAGTATTCCCATCTTTAAACTAGTTTCATTTTGTTCCTCAATTATCTTTTCCCATTATCTGAATGTAGATACATAAGTTATTTACATAAAATTAGTTGCATGTTATTTGGTAAGAAAAAAACATTAAATCACATATAGATGGTCAATATTTTTGATAATAGATGGTTTTAAAAGTCTATTTTCAGATGACTCATTGAAATAAATTTCAAGCATAAATGATGGATGGGCTATGCTCTCAATTGTATTGTATAGGTGAGTTGTTTACCAACCAGCTCAGTGAATACAAAGAAGAAAAAATGTGCCAAAGTTAAGAACAAGGAAATTAGGAACCCCAGTAAGTAGAGTGAAAATAATGTAGAGTGATTAGCATCTAATACAAGAAGTAAAAAAAAAAAAAGCTAAAACCTAAACATTTCTCAATTGATTCTGATGGTAAAAGAACATTCACCTGAAAATGTTTATGTGTCATTCTTATTGAAATCACAGGGAGTTATACACGCTCATTCAAGGGTAGAATTTGAGTCATTAAGTGCAAGTTAACAATGGACAAGAAATGTACACACACACATACATTTGTACACACAGAGATTTCAAATACATATTCATCAAAAGCAATTCATCTAACTCCAATCACACCTCATTTTAAGCTCAGAGGCCCTGGTAATTTTTACCTTTATTATAAAGAAAGAACAATCACATTAGAGAACCATGTCATTCTCACAGTAATGAGTTTAATATGACATTTGGGAAAGTGCTTTTCTCTGTGTAGAATAACAATGCTGTTATACATTAGAAAAAATAAAAGCTTAAAAAACATACAGTGTAAGCAGCTTCTTCCTGGGCTTTTTTTGTCTTTAATTTGAATGTGAGTTAAATGTAAAATTATAGTAATTGTGAACTGTTTTCCTGTTACTATGAAGCTGGTGATTATGGGATAAGTCATTTATACTGGAGTCAGAATTCCCTCAATATGCAATGATTTTCAAAACTGCTGTTATTGTAGCATATTCTAAGAAGCAGAAATTTTTATATTTTTCAGGTACAAAGTTCTGTAGTTAACTATTAGATCAGAAGCATTAAAATCCCTATAGCTGCAATGGCCTGACTATAGGATAGATAAGTTTTATTTCTCCTGTTTCAGCTAATTAGCAGCTTTGCATATCTTCATACATAGGTAAGGCTTGGCATTTCGGTGTATGATACCTGTTAAAATCTTGAGAAAAAAACTATGGCAGTAGAGGCAATACCTATCCTATGATATTTAACAGAAGCAAAGAAGTATGAATTTTCATTTTGCACATGAAAAAATAGATTCTTCTCATGTTTAAGGAAGAATTACATATGAGATTTTGTATGTTGATGATGGTGTATGTAAAGTTTATACACCAGAACATGCTCAAATGCATAAAAGGAATCATGGAGTTAGGGATTAATTACCTATGCTTTACAGAAAAACCATATTCTGTTCATATTCCTGCACTGTAAGAAGACTTTCAGCTCACAAATACTAATGCCTTAATAATTAAAAGAGCAAGAATTTAAAATATTGTTCCAAGCTATTCACAGACACTTTCATATTTTTGCTTTATAAATATGTTAAATTGAATTGAATGTATATCTTATACATATATCACATATTATATCAACATATTATATATTAAAGCAACTTATATTAAAGCATCATATGTATATACTTGGTCCCAAGCACACCATAGAGGCATTCCTTTGAGAAGCATTGCACTAAGGAAACTGTGACAAACATTGGCTTCTGCTTTAGAGAAGATGGATCCGTTTGTTTTGTTTTTTTTTTAATTTTTCTGAGAAGGTGAATTCCTTATATCTCTTTATCTGTAGCTTGAGTTGGGGAAGGGAGTGAGGGAATTCAGTTGAAGATATATCAGGAAGACCAATAAAGCCTACATTTACCTTTATGGTAAATTGGATGAGGATAAAGTAAATGGGTTAGAAAAAATAGAAAAAAACAGTATAACAAGCTAACAAAAATGCAATACTCAGGTTTTGAGGGGCAAATGTTGACTGGAAAAAGTGGGGTTACAATTCATAGTATTGTAAGTTGACAATCCTTGTTCTAAATTTCAGGCTTCATGAGAAAGGATCATTAGTCAATCCCTAAAGCCTCCCCTAACCTTTTCCCAAACAACTGTATTTTCATTTTGTCAATCAGTTATGCTAGAGCCAGATCTAACTGGCTTGAGAAATATTATTTTTTATTGTGATCATTTGATCATTACAAAAGTAGGACTTGATTCATTGAGAGAAATTATTTTTTCTTATATTAACCAGTTATTAAATTTTAATTGAGTTTCTATTTCCTTTATTTCTTCATTCAGAAACTAGCCTCAGTAGGTCAATCAGTCAGTGTCTGAAGGACATATCTGATAGAGGAGATAATTCTAATCCTTGAGGTATACGCTTCCCAATCTTGGGCAAGATTTTATTTCTATTTAGAATGGAAAAAAGGATCTAAACTAGATAAATTATGAGCTTTAGGGAGAAAGCCCATGTCCTTGCATCCCTCAATTGGAGTTTACGGTAATCCAACTTATAAAGAAGAAAACAAACCACAATGGTCTGAATGGAGATGGATTCCTCTATCAATCCTACTAGAGATGGCTGATACTTCTGATCAAGTTACATTCTTAGCAGGAGGGAGCTTCAGATTATTAGTCCACCTCGTTGTTTAAATATCCACCAATCAGAATTGATTTTTCCAGTCAGAGGCATTCCCTTTCAAATAAAATATTTAAGGCATTCAGTATCTCCATTAGGTGTCTTTGGTTACTGAGAGGAAAAAACAACTGACCATCAATTTATTGATTACTAGGTACCCTACTTAATTAATACATTTATTACTAACTACACAGAAATTCTGTCTCTTGGGATTTTCATCCATCATATTTTTAATTTTCTATAATTAAGGATATTTAACTGTATAGATTAGAAATAAGTCTTTGAGGATATGCTTAAAAATATGTATCAGTACACTGATGTACTGTTATACAAATATTACTTTGAGTTCAGCAAAAATGCAATGGAAGGCTCAGGAAATGAAGGGTCACCAGACTGGAGACTATTATTAGCAATAATAGTAACAACAGCAATAATAATTAGCGCTTGTAGCACTTTAAGGTTTTTACATCCATTATATTATTTCAGTCTCACAATACCCTACCATCATAAAGAGTGAACTAATATTCCTCCAGGATGGAACTGTAGCCAAAATTGATAACAAAAAACAAAACAAAACAAAAACAACTTGCCATCTGTATTCTTTGTCTTAAAAACTATAGATTAGGGGAAAAAAACTATTTCATTTACTCTGTGTTTACAGTCCATTACATTATTAAGAAAAGTATTTTTTTCATATCTAAACATGTTTATTTGGAGGAAAAAATAAGTTTTGAAAATGACACATTTCAGCAAGTCAGATCTAGTAATATGCAAAGCTCGGAACCAAGTGCACACAGGTGCATCATCAAGCTCTTCACTGATATGACTGACTACACATATTTAATGAACAGGCTGTTTACTTTTTCTTTGACAAAGCCAATATGCAAATCAGATGTATATTTGGAGGTCCTGTTAGATCTAATAAACTGTGGGTCAAGGCACAGATTTATTTAGTTCATTAAACTAGTGATCCTGTTTATGTTTTTATTTTCTGTATAAAAATCAATGTATTTACCTTACTGGAAATCAGCCATTGGTGATCTATAACTACAAAGAAAATATCATTATGATATTAATTTAGTTATTTTTAACTTGGACAGAAACAAAGTTTTAGATCATCTAGAAGACTGAAGACTTTGATATTGGAATAAAAAAAATCTATTTAAGAAAATATGCATTTAGCATTATGAATGTATCCATGCACATACTTAAATATTCATCTATTCTCTCTGCACCCAGAAAAAATTCTCTGAGTTTATCCTTTTGTCATAGACTCAATGCTTAGTTTGTAATTACAATGAAAGAAGTTTTATATCATCCACAGGTGAGATAATCTACTCCTCAGGAACTGAAAGTTGATAAATGAAATCTTATTAAGTGCACATGGGGAAGTTAGGTCTTTTGGTGGATGGTGAGGTGGACCTAGAATCAGGAAGTCTTCACAAGTTCCAATATGACTTCACATACTTTCTAATTGTGTGACTCTGGTCAAGTCACTTAACTTTGCTTGCTTCAGTTTTCTCATCTGTAAAATGAGCTCCATTATTGCAAGAGTAAGGAAAGTAGGATCTTTTGCTGCTTTTGTTTTAGTATTATCAAGTGCCTCTGGGTGAATCTTGTCTTTATCAACCAAGAGTCTTTAATAGGAGTAAAGAGTGTGTGTGTGTGTGTGTGTGTGTCTATGTGTATATATATATATATATATATATATATATATATATATATTTGTACTGTTAATATGATTAAAGATCTTCCCTACCCATTAATAGGCCTGCCCCCTAAGGGGAGCTTGATTAGGGAGGATTTTTAGGAAGGACCACACCTTTTGTTAATGAGGCAGTGGTTCTCAAGGGTTGGGATGCCCTCTGACACTAGAAAAGGTATAAATACTCTGAAGGTGAAGTTTTACTTTGGGGCTTAGCTTTGTGTGACAGATGAAACTCTGAGAAGCCACCAAGGAGCTCCCTGACTTTGAAAACCCAGACATTAGTGTTTCTGTCTCTGGCAACTATGGTCAGACAGTTGGACATGTCTGTTGATTTGCCATACAGTTTGGAAGCTCTATCTGTTGATTTCCTGAACCAAGTGAATGATATATGTGTTTTATTAAAGAAGATTCTTAACCTCTCAAAAGTTGCTTTTCCTTTTAGAAAAGCAGATCAAAGAATCCATGATAGCAGTCCTCCTTGTCAATGTCAGGGTGCTTACTGATATAATTATCTTTGTCAAGTATTAGTGTACTATGGTCCATGGGATCACAAAGAGTTGGACATGACTGAACACCTAAACATTAAATGGCACATAAGTAATTCTAATATTTTGTTTTAAAAAATGCTTCAAAAAGATTTTTTAACAATTGTGGATTGCCAGTTAAAAACTCATCCATAAACTCATATCATGTCTGATTTTACTGATTTTTTTTATCAGAGTATTGTTGCTTGGTTAGTTCATCATTCTGAAAATGTGTTCACCATATAGAAACCTTTAGATGGAGAAACTATAGCTGAATGAGATAACTCTTTTTTGACATCAGGACATAGATTATTGTTGTTTTGTTGATTAAATCTCAGTAATTAAACTATTTTCTTACTTTAACATTCTCTGATGGGCCAACATTGTGATGATCCCATATAAACATGTTGGTCTGAGAATGATTAATTTTTTTAGCCACAACAATCCTTAAAGCCTATTTTTAAAGAGATTATAATTTTCATAAGGGGGAAAATAATTTTTATTGATGAAATAAGAAATAAAGGATGTTATTGGTATCATTAACTGCAGAAATTTTATTGTAAAATATATTGTATTTTTCCCATCCTATACCAATCAAAAATACATATTGAGGGTAAATTCGATGTTTTACTCTATGTCAAGAACTGTGAGAGATACCAAAAAAGTATAGTACATGTTCCTATAACTCAAAAAAACTATAATTCATTAGAGATACAAGACTAATACATATTAAACTCTGAGAGAAAAATAATGTAACATTAATAGGCTTATTAAAAAACAATACAGCCTGCATACAATAAACCTTTAGATGGAAAGACAACAGCATTAATGAGAATGGGGGGAGGAGAACCTGCAAAAGGTAGCAGTTGCTTTGATAATTGAGGAAAAGAAGTAGCACTGAGAATATGAAGAATTCCAGACATTGAAGAGAATAAGTATAAAGGCTCAGAGATGGAAGATGAAAAATCACGTCTCAGGAACTGCAAGTAGAAGAGTTTGATTGAACGATAAAATAAATGGAACAGTAATATATAAGCATACTGGAAATAGAGGTAAGTACTCAATTTTATAAAGTTTTAAGTGCCAGAGGGATTAATATTTTCTAAAAAAAATAAGCAGCCATTGGAATTTACTGAGTCATAGTATAAAATGTCAAGAACTAAATCTGAGGATGGTTTGTAAAGGGAAAATACTTGAGTCAGGGAGATCAGTTAAGCTTTTCATTAGTCTAAGGAAGAAGTGTTGCAGAACTGACACATGATGATGACTGTGAGAATATAGGGAAGTGAGCAAATGAGAGAAGTTGTGGAGAAAGGAATGGTAAGATTTGGTGAATGATTAGATATGCCGGATGCGTAATAGTAAAGATTCAGGGATGTTATTCACTTTGATAGTTAGAAGTCATCAACAGTAAGAGTTATTCTGAATGAAAGATTTGGTGGGGGGACATAAGTGCAATTAGACTGAGACATAATTATTTTCACTACTTCATAAAAACTTGAGAAGACACATGAAGTAATGGCAAATGAAGTGGTCAGATCCAGGAAAACAATTTGTACTATAATTAAAACACTGTAAAAAATATAAATATTTCTAAAAACTTAACTCTAATCAATGAAGTGAACAATAAGGATTTCACAATAGCAATGATGCAAAATGCGCTTGACCCAGAAATGTACCTGGCCTAGAATGAAACGCACATTGTTGGATATGGACAATATGATTTTGTATTTACTTAATTTCTCCTCTACAGCCCTATCTTACTTTTAGCATAGGAAAATGAGAAAAGTGAGAGGAGGGGAAAAATGTTCATTAATTGAAAAAGTTATCACTTATGTTCGCAAGTGTTGTTCTAGAATGGTACATTGAATATGCCTTATGCCAAGACTAAACACATAGTTCATTACAAAAGGTAAATTGTTCAAAAATGAGTTAAAAGGAAAGTTTAAACATAGCTCACAAAAATCCTGCTAAACTTCAAAGATTTCCAAAGTGATGGCTGTTCACTGCTACTTGGGAAGGGAAAATAGACAGAAATTATAGAGTGTTCAATTGGGGCTATATTTGAATTGCATAAATCCCGAATAGATATGAAAAGAGATATAATTGTATACATAGACACTGATATGATCACCATGGCAGTGAGTAAAGAAAGAAGAGCTGTCACAGGATATATCCTTGGTCTACACCCATAGTCAGTGGTTATGTCACAGACATAGATCCAGTAAACAAGACAAAAATGGGTGGTCAGATAGTTGAAGAAACAAGGAATAGCAGTTTTAAAAAAAAAAAAAAGCTGGGAAGGAGACATTTGGGTGGATAAATGATCAACAATGTCAAATGTTTCATAGAGACATAGAAAGATAATTGAGAAATTTAGAAAGCCTTGGTAAAGTTGGAGAGTGAAGTACCGGCTGAATGATGAAATCTGAAGCTGTATTAAGGAAAACCTAGAAGTGTGTGAGAAGAAGTCAAGGAATCCAAATTAGGCAGGTTTTTTTCAAGAGGCTTACCAAGAAATGGAGTTGAGTTCAAGGAATATAATAGTATAGATGGTCAAATCTAGTGAAAAATTTTAAAGCATTGGGGCAGACTTGAGAGTATTGATAGACAGGAGGGAAGGAAGAAACAGTAGTTAGTGAAAAAGTGATAATTAATGTCATATTTATAGCTAATTGAGCAAGGAAGCTAATTATAAAATAATGTAACAGTGTTTGGCTGAACAAATATATTTCATCACTTCCAACTTGTAAAGGTAGAAAATAATGTCTTAATTATGGGTTATCTTTAGCAATTGGTAATATTATTTGCTGAAAAGTAGCAAAAATATTTAACTATATCTTCATAAACATTCTTCAAGTAATATAAACTCAGGTTACACATAATCATATATGTGTCAATTAAATAAGGAAATAGCCTTCATATCATATTGTATGATGAGTATGGTAAATATTTAGACATGTCTCTGTGTAATTTGATATGTATATGCCTATATATGTATAAATTGAAAAAAATCATATATATAAATGATGATCAGTGAACTACTTTAAGAGAGTACTCTCTCTTCAAATTTAATAAGAGGGGAAACATCTACATCCTTATTCTTAACATTATAGGATTATGGGAGCATACAAAAAAGAACTATGAGAAACCTCAGTGGTCATTTAGTACAACTTCTCATTTCACAAATAAAAAAGATGAGGTAAAAGAGAATGAATTAAATTGCAGCAGGTAACAAAAGGGATTAAAGTTCAAGTTGTGATCAGTTATATTTTTTTACCTTAAGATGCAAAATCTACTTTATGTGAGAGTGGAGAAATATCTGCATTAATTGTCATTCTCCTATAATTTTATTTAATTTTTAAGAAACTTCTTCAAGAAATAGCTGAATTCTTCTAGCTTAAATACTTTAGAGGATCTGTTTTGTATTTTTAAAGGCACTCTAAGCAAAGAAAGAGTGTAACATAAGCAAAATTTAAGTCCTCCAACCTTCCTTCCCTTCATTCCAAGAAACAAGAAGTCTTCTAATAAACTTAGCAAATAAAAGAATGCCTTAGTCTCAGCAAGGCTAAACACATAGTTCATTACAAAAGGTAAATGTTCAAAAATGAGTTAAAAGGAAAGTTTAAACAAAGCTCACAAAAATCCTGCTAAACTTCAAAGCCTTCCAAAGTGATGGCTGTTCACTGCTACTTGGGAAGGGATCTTTGTGCAGTAGCTTTGTAAAGATATTGATTCACTTCATCTTTCAGAGTTGTTCCAATTATGAACTATATATGCAAAAAATGCAGAATGCACCAACTGATCCTTCTTTCTCTTCACCATAAAGTTTTGAAATTATTTAGTCCAGTTCCATAGATTTTCTTATACTTCTATTCACTGTTAAAACATTAAATCAAATTACAGTGACACCATTACTAATTTGCTCCAACAAGCCTTTCTCACTATTGAGAGAATGAAATTGCTCAGTAAGAGTTATTTTTTTTTCTACTCCCAACTTTCCAATATTTGTGGTTTTGGACATCAAAAGCACTTTCTCTCAAAGAACACACAGGGTAACTTATGTTCTCCCCATGTTTCCCTAGTTTTCTCAGCTACTAAAACTATTTTTTAGACACTAAGAATGTAGCACATATTAGAAGACTTCTTGTTTCTTGGAATGAAGGGAAGGAAGGTTGGAGGACTCTTTTTGCCCTTTGTGCATCCCCAGTGCTTAGCACACAGTTAGTGCATAATGAGAGTTTATTTATTGCTTGACTGTTTATCCAGAAAATTTTCAATAAATAATCGGAAAATTTTTTTTTCATTTACTTCTGTGATTTCATGTTTGTTTATATGAACATTATATAAAAATCAATCTATTTGTAAATTGTCTGAGAAAAGCTGCCCCAGTACGTTAAAAAGAATCATAGAAAAATTAATAGGAACTTGGGCTGGAAGAATGTTATTTATCATCTTATCAAACCTTTACCTCTTTGCAATTGAAGATCATTAACTATAGGAAGATGACTTGACTTGCTCAAGCTCCACAGATCTTACTTAAGCATAGAGCAGTCGTTTTATTAATGCTTGTGGATTTGACTTAGCACAACTGGGACAAAGAGTAGCAATCAGGTTTCAAATATTTATCTTCTAATTCTAAATGCGATGCTTTAGCCACTAGGTCATGTAGTTCTTTTAGAGATAAAAATAAATGTTAATTTTCAAAATTAAACTTGTAGTAGTCTGAAGTTTCTCCCCTGGCTAGTGTATTAGGAATTAAGGTTTGCTGCTAAGAGATAATCATGATACAATAATAAATAGGATAGACTGGTGGGGAAAAAAAAATGACCTTGCCTCCTTATTTTAGTGCTTGGTTTAACTATTTTTTTCATTATTGCTTGCTCCAGCTAATTGTTTTTTTTGGGGGGCGGGGAGAAGGGGGTTGTTGTGTTTTGCATATTAAACCAAAAGGGATCTTGGGAATAAATGACACAAAATTGTACACTTATCTGAAAGGGAGACAGGCAGGGGAAGGGAGTTCATCTCTAAAACAAAGGGATATAAAAGAACAGATTTATTAGCTTAAGGATACTTCTTTTATTAGCTGAGTATAGTGTGATACCTATGACTAAAGAATTGTAAGCATACCCTGATCAGGGAGTTCTAGTTACTATACTGTAACGGAGAGGTCAACTAACAGTCTTGAAGAAATGAGGTCAGAAGAGTTTCCTAGTAGCAGGGAGCAAAACTCAGTAGAGACTATATTCCAAGCAGCTACCAGATAGCAGGAAAATAAGGAAGCAATGCTCAGTAGCTACCTCTATTCACAACAATCACTACAGAGGACACTCAACTGAAATTGCACATTCATCGTTCAACACAAAACAAGAGGGAATTAGCAGAATACCATATTTAGTGTGGATGTTAGACCAAGCAGGGAGCAGGCCTAGTGAAAATAACATAACATCACCAGGAAGCATTGATGACCCTTCAGTGTAGGGGTATGAACTGTTCTATTCACGTGAGCCATGACTACATATATTACATATATGATTCCTACACTGGCACACATTCTCCCCGCTGAGGGACCACATGTTGGTAAGAGCATCTCTTTCCTCCATTATTGCAATAATCAGATATTTAGTCTCTATGTCTCCAATTTCTCCCTTTCTATTCCATCCTCCACTCATGTGATATTGATCTTCCTAAATCATGAGTCTCATTGCATCCTATTCCCCCTATTAAATAAATTCTAGTGGCTCCTTATCACTTACAGGATCAAATATAAAATAATTTTATGAGGTTTCAAAGCCCATAACAACCTATTTCCCTTCTATCTTTCATCTTATACCCTACTTACCCCCACATACATTATGAAGCAATAATGCTACATGAATATGTCCAAAAATAATTCATTCATATCTGGTAAGTACTCTTAGAGACTGGATTCGAGAAAAACTGGAAAATGGAGCATTTTACTTATCCACAGTTGCTTTAATTTATTATGAGCATGGCTTTGAGAGGTTGCACACCCAAAGTACACAATTAGATGCATAATTATGCAGCTGTTCATCAGTGAGACTAATCTTATTAGCCTCTTACCACTAAATGGGGAAAAGGATTGGAATAAGTAATCCTCTTAATACTTGATCTAGAAATACCTGTCTTGACTTGCAAGTACAGAGGAAAGATGGAGTCAAGTTCTCTGAACATTCTCCTCCAAACAACTTTAAAATAATGCCTCAAACCAAATTCTGGATGAGTAGAGTCAAGAAAAGGTCAGAGTGAGACATTCTTCCATCCCAAGCTGGATTAGGAAGTCAAAAAAAGAGATTTATGGTACTGGGGTTGGGTCTGGCCTGGAGTCCGTGTGGATGAACCAGTAATGGCAGCACACGGAGGTGGCAATAGAGGCAGAAGCAGCTTTAGGACTTTTCAAGCAAGAAATGGTAAAGTGATCTAGCAAGTACTGAGAAAGAGTGTACATGGCACACCTGTGTTATTACTGGATAGAGGACCAGATACTGGCAAATACAATGTCTATATGCACTTCTGTGTCATAGTTTGAAGACAGAGAGGACTATTTCTTGTTAAGACATAGAGAGGGCCCTGAGGAAATTGTCTGCTTTGTTTCACAAGGGATCAGGGACACCAGGGAACACTATCACTTCCAGTACCAAGAGATTGGGGCTGTTCAGGAACAATATAACTTCCTGTCCAAAGGAATCAGGGATCTTGAGAAGTAGTATCAATTCCATTTCCAAGAGATCAGGGGCCCTCATTGAATAACAACCAGATTTCAGACTAAGACAGGAGTGACTACACCTCTGCCAGATCAAACCACCTTGGAATGATCAAAAACTACCAAACCACCACGACTAGCCCAGAAAACAACAGTTCAAAAATTCTGAAGCTTGAGTCAGTACTCCTTCTCAACCCTTACATCCATCAAGAACAGAGACCCACTTTAGCATAAAATTTAAAACCAAGATATACCATGGAAAAAGTGAGTAAACACCAAAAAATAGAATCTAATCATTAAAAAGCTACCATAGTTATAGAGAAGATCAACACATGAACTCAGAAAAAGACAATGAAGTCAAAATAGTTATAGGAAAACCTCAAAGGAAAGTGTGTGTATGTGTATGTGTGTGTGTGTGTCTGTGTGAATTCGGCACAAACCAAACATAAATTCTTAGAACAGCAATAACATGATTTTCAAAATCATATAAGAATAGTAAAGGAAAAATTAACAAAAAAAATGAGAGGCAAGGAAATTTTGATAAGATAATTAACAGCGTTGTAAAAGAGACACAAAAAATATGAAATAATACCTGAAATAAAATAGAACTGGTCTAATGAAAAAATGAGGTACAAAAAGTCACTGTTAAAAATATTTAAAAAGTAAAACAGTAGAATTGGCAAAGGAGATACAAAACTTCACTGAAGAAAATCATTCTGCAAAAATTAGAATCTGGCAAGTAGAACCTAATGATTCAATGAGACATTGAGAAAAATCAGTCAAAAGAAAGGAAAAGTAGAAGAAAATGTGAAATATATCATCATTTAAAAACTGACTTGGAAAAGAGATAGAGATAATAATACTACAGGTAATTTTGGACTACCTGAGAGTCATAAACAATGAAAAAGTCTAGACTTCATATTTTAAGAAATTATCAGAGGCAGCTAGGTGTGAGAGTGGATAGAGTGACAAGTTCTGGAGTCAGGAAGACCTAAATTCTAATCTGTCTCAGACACTTACTAGCTATGTGACCTTGGGCAAGTCAAAACTCAGTTGTGAAAGAAAGTAAGGAAGGGAGGAAAGAAGGAAGAAGAGGAGGAAGAAAGAAAGGAAGGACAGATGAAAAGAAGGAAGGAAAGCTACCCCAATATCCAAGAACCAGAAGGTAAAAGAAATTAAAAGATGCCACTAATCACCACTTGAAAGAGATACCAAAATAAAAACTCTCAATAAGATTATAATAAAGCTAAATTCCAGAATAAAAAATATTTTAAGCATCCAGAAAAGAATAATTCAAAATGCTGTGGAGCAACAGTCACCATCAAACAAGATTTAGCCATGCCATGTTAAAGGAGTAAAGAGCTTGGAATATGATATTCTAGAAGGCAAAAGAGCTTATATATAATAATTATATATATAAATTCTTCAAGGGAAAGAAGTGGATATTTAATTATGTAGAGGACATTCGAGCAGTCTTGATGAAAAGACCACAGCTGAAAAGAAAATTTTCCTTTTAAATAGAAGACTCAAGAGAAGTCTAAAAAAGGTAAATATGGAAGAGAAACCATAAATTGAGTCCCTTATACATTTTGTGTTTCTTTTGATCTATTTCAATGCTGTTTTGCTCACAGAGCACAGAATCTTCCTTGATGAGGGCTGTGCTGGGAGCTTCTGTGCCAGTGCCTCCCGTATCAAGCAATTAATTCCCGTGTGTTTGCTGATCTTAATACTATGTTCATCCTCAGTGAAGGTGTCTGACAACATGGCTAAGAATATTACTCTAAAAACATAGGAGCAAGTACATAGTCTTGTTTTATTTCAATGGTGACTGAGAAAGCATGAGAATATCATCCATTATCCAGAAGATATGCAAGCATAACACCATGGAATTGATAAACAAAAGTGATGAACTTCTCCAGGCAAGAAAATTTTAACATAATTTTTCATAATCCTTTGTGACTGACAGCATAAAAGTCTTGGTCAGATTGATAAATGTGTGCAGACCTCTGTTCTGCTCCTGGAATTTCTCCTGGAAATTGTTGGGCAGCAAGCACCATCTCAATAAGTCCTCAGCCCTTTCAGAAGCCACACTGACTCTCAGGTAAATTACCATATTCCAGGTAAAGAATTAGCCTATTAAAGAGTACTCTGGTAAGAACCTTGCCAGCAGTGACTAAGAGAGATCGCCTTGTGATTGTCACAGAACAGTCTATTTCCTTTTTCCTTTAGAGAGATGGACAATGAAACCAAATTTCTGAAAGCTGCCTGCTCCCTTTCTGCTCCACTGTGGCCAACAGTATATTAGATCAGCTTTCCCCCTCAGCAAGGAAATCTTCTGGCTCAGAGAAGTAGACTAATTTATTGGCATTGTCTTCTGGTAATCATCTTGTATAGGTACTACCACTTTTGTTGAATGCGAATATTTAGCTGGAAGAGGATGTCTCTGATTAGTTCAACACTCTATGCCACACAATAATAAATCAATGGTTAATTATTTTTAAAAAGAAGAAACCTAATTTGCTTGTATCAAAAATGAAAATAGTGAATATAGCACCAATGAAGATGAAATTAAAGCAATTCTTAGGAGGTACTTTTCCAATTATATTCCAGTAAAATTAAGTGATAATTGTGACTATTTAGAAAACTATAAAATGACCAGATAAATCATGGAATTGAAATAAATGGAAGAAGAAAAAGAATAAAATATAAAAAAAATTCTATCTTAGAAAAATGAGAGTAAGAATCTTTACATGAATATGCCTCCCTTTAATACAATTCATGTATAAATCAAGATGTCACCTGTGATATTACTGGTCCTTTTGGACAACAAAAGACACACAACAGTACCTACAAAATTCTAAAAATGAGCAATTGTGAAAGACTTAGGAATCTGATCAATACAATAATCCAAGACAATTCTGAAAAGACTCTCATGGGAAATGTTATTCACTTCCACAGTGAGAAAACTGATGAATTCTTAGTGTAAATTGAAGTATAATTTTCTCAGTTTCTTATTTTTCTTGCTTGTATTGCAAAATGGATTATGTGAAAATATGTTTTGTATGATTTCACTTGCATAATATTGCTTATCTTCTCAGTGGTTGGAGGAGTGGCCGGAAACAGAAAAATATTTGGAACTAAATTTTTAAAAGAATGTTTAAAATAGACTAAAAATGATTTTCTAATTATAAAAGTAAGAAAAATGAGGGGAGAAAAAAGAATAGTAAGATTTTGATCTAAATAATGAAAGAGGAGCAAGAGAAAAATAGAGGATGATTCTTTATAGAAACTTAAGAGAGTATATTTTTTAACCTAGTGCCACCAAATTTTCTTTAAAGAACCTCTATGTGAAATTGCACATATTCTTTAATCTGATATTAAAAATATAATCTCATTTTTGGCCATTTTGTTCTAGTTTTCAGATGATTCAGAGATAAATTCTCTTTTTAAACTTCAGTAATTAATTGTTCCAAATGTCTAGTGAAAATCTGCTTTTTCCATCTTTTTAACTGAGTTTTGCTCTTTTTGTTGTTTTGCTTTATTGTAATGATTTATACTGTTTGTTTTTTTAATGTCTAAAATCCTTTTGAGAATTGTAGGCTGAATGACAACCATAAATAAATAAGCAATAAAAAAATTAATAATTTATGTATATAATTTCTTGGGCAACTAGGTACCACAACACATATAATGTCAGTCCTGGAGTCAGAAAGATAGGAGTTCAAATCTAATCTCAAACACATATTAACTATTGTTTTTGTTATTTCTATTGTAATATAACTTTGTGTAAAACCTTCCTTGTCTCAGTTTCCTCCTATGTAAAATGACCTGGAGAAACATAATGGCAAACCACTCCAGTACCTTTGCCAAGAAAATGCCAAATGGGGTCATAAAGAGTCATACATGATTTAAATAGCTGAATAATAAAACATGTCATTTCTTGAAGAAAATCAGAAAGCTGGTAATGTATAAAATAGAAAACTAACATATTGAAATAAAAGATTTTATTTTATTTGGATGTTATCACAAAAAATATGCCACTCAAGCAAAAATAAAATTGGGGTGGGGTTATATAGAAAATTACCAGTAAGTTATTTTAAAACCAGTAATCAAATATGTGTGTGTATGTATTTACACTTAGAAACACTGATGAATTTAGGCTATCATCCATGATATTGTTTCTTCTAATGGTAGAGGTTCCAACTCATCTATACCTTCTCATTTTTTGGAATTCTTTTCCTTATCTGTCAATAAATTCTTTATTGAGGAGATATTCAGCATACTGATCACATTCTTCTAGGTCTCATGACGTTATTCAAATACCAATAACTCATTTTTATCTCTCACTCTCACTAATCAAGTTTATCCCTCAGTCTTGCTACATAAGCAGCTGGTTATGCATTTCATTCGTTTACAACCTCTCACACTAACTTTGGTTATTATCATTGTTTAAGAAAGCACATACAATCTTGTAAATGGACAATTAGCTGTCATATTTTTTAAAGAAGTCTCTGATGAGCTCAGAAAGGACTAAAATAATTATTTTCCTGCAAGAAAATCTTGTTATCATCAGTTGTCATGGAAAAGAGTCTTAGAGACTGACGGTTAACGGCCATTAGAGGAAGAGCCTATTACGAAATTGGAGAGTTAACTGTCATCTCTGAGAATTTCTGAGCTTAACTGTTATTCTGGAATTCAACTGAGTGAGTTTCCTTGCCTTTTACTCCAGGTGAAAACTCAACGGAGTTAATTATTTGGTGGAGATAACATTGTAAAGAGGATTGAATTATTGGAACTTTGTTCCAGTGCTTTGGAGGCATCAACAGTTCCAGTTTTGATGGGGAGAATTCCAGTTCACAAATCCTTTTTCCTCTTTCCCTCAACCACTAGAGCACAGAGATGACTCTAGTTGTGACCTTCCTCATAGTAGATGCATTGCTCTAGAGTCCTCAGTTCCTTCGAATGTAAAATGAAGAAGTTTTAAGTAACGTTTTAAGTGCTTCCTAGCTCTACATTTGTGATCCTTTGTTCTATAATTCAGGGTTTATAAACATCATGTATCTCATATTTTTGATCTTATATTTTGTACACTTTTTTATTGTCAATAACATTTATAGTTAACAATTACTGTAAATAATAGAACTGATTTTTTTGTCTATGTCTAAAAGTTCAGGATTTTAGATTGATAGAGGAATATTAATTTACACATCCTTTATACCTGCCAAGGTACTTTGTCATCAAATAAAGAATAGTCTGAGAGTTAGGGTTTAGGTGGATTTGTCCTCAAGATAATTGAGAAGTATTTCTCATATCTTCAACTATACTTATCTTCCAGTAGAAGTATGACATGTGGGTACCCTTCCCCCCTGTGGATTCACTACAGGGACTTAGCTAGTCTGCTAAAAAGTATAAGTATTAAATACTACAATTTTAAGGAATTATTTTCTTCAGTGAGCTTTTGGACCTCCTTTTCTATTTGGACAATTCTGCTATATAAAGCATTTTCCTCCTCGTTGGCTTTTTAGGCCTCTTTTGCCATTTAGATTACTCTATTTTTAAGATGTTATTTCCTTCAGCATTCTGAGGGTCTCCTTCAGCAAGGTGTTGACTCTTTTTTCATGATTTTCTAGCATCTATCTCATTTCTCTACCCAATTGATCTTCTACTTCTCTTACTTGATTTTCGAAATCCTTTTTGAACTTTTCCATGGCCTAAGACTATTGCATATTTTTTGGAGGCTTTGGATGTAGAAGTTTTGACTTTGTTGTCTTCTTCTGGTTGTATGCTTTGAACTTCCTTGTCACCAAAGTAAGATTCCATACTCTGTTTTTCCCATACTATGTGCACATTTTCCCAGTCAATTACTTGACTTTTTAACTCTTTGTTGATGTAGGACTCTGCTTCCAGTGTGGAGAGTACACTTTCCCAAGCTTTATGGGTTTTATGGAGCTGATTCCAGAGCTATTTCTAGGGATCTGTAAAGTTTTAGTTCCTCCAAGGTTGTATGCCCAAAGGAGGCGTGTTTACTCCTCCACTGTTGTGTGCTCTGGTCTGTGAGTGACCACAAACATGCTTTTTTAACTTGGAACTGTGAAAAAGGATGCATTCTTCACTACCACAAGGTCCACCACACCTCAGGACTGCAACCCAGATCCAAGTAAGAGTAAAGTGAGAATCCTGCCTCAGAGCCAGCAAATCCCTGTAATCTCCCTCTGATCAGACACTCAATCCTCCCACCATCTGCAAAAAGGTACAGAAGCAGCCTCTGCAGCCATTGCTGACACGACTGCCCTGTGACTGGGTCTGTGGCCAGACCACACTCTTCTCTCATTCAGGTCTTAACAGATCTTTCCTATTGACCTAAGTTGTCTTTAGCTTTTGTGTTGAGAAGTCTGGAAATTGCCACACCTACCAATGTTTAGGTACAGAACAGTCAGAATATTGGTTTTATGTAAATACAAATGCATGCATTCATGTTATGAATAAAATATACACATATATTCATAAAACTTTCACATATGTACATGTATATACAGAACACATTATACAATATACATGTGTTTGTGTGTGTTGCTTACAACACAACACACACATATATAGGTGTATATGCATATGTTCATTTTCCAAAATATACTCTCTCTCCTCTTCTTCTCCTCCCTCCTCCTTTCTATACATACTACCATGTTTATACATGTAGATATAATATATATATATAGACATGTGTATATATATACATATATACATATATACATATATACATATATATATATATATATATATATAGACATAACATTCCTTTTAGGAATGCAATTCTGGCAATAAATACTATACAACATGGGATCATTCATGTTCTGGTCAATTATTCACATCAAACTTTTTTTTTAGTTAAATAATATTTTACATGATAAATTTTGAAACTAGTATAGAAACTCGAAAATTTAATAGATGGTTTTTCTTCTCAGACTACATCTAATATATGCACTTTTATCCCGTGGAAATTATTCCTCCATTCAAGAGAAGATATTGAACAAGGAACCACATTTCATCTACAAGATTATTAACAGCTGAATCCTGCACCTGTACAATAGAATGTGTAATGGGAAAGTGAACAAGTCTTTAACTATAGAAATTCTACAGAGAAACGTAATAGTTAGAATAATTACCTTGGAAACAGAATTCCATTAAAGTCATATGAGGCATGTTCTCTGCCTTTTCAGTAACCAATAATCTCAGTTTTCAATGTACAAACTTTCCAAAACTATAGTGTGATGTCAATAATTAATCACTGAAATGCTATTTCTTGAAAACAACAATACTTTCAAGAAATTGATGAATTTTATAATCTACTTTTCTTACCAGCAAAAGTTCCCCATTCTTTCACTTGTAGCTGCAATTTATCATATTTTTAAAGGTTTCCTTTTTTCTTTTTGAATTATACTCCTCCATTTAAAGACCCGAAAAGGATTTTTTTAGTCCTGTTCCTTTGTTGGTTATTATGGGCTTTTTGAGATATTTGGACATCAATTTCAATCTCTATCTGTGTTTGAGATAAATTAGAACATTTTCACTTGCATGAATTTCATGAATATTTAGAAAGACATCCAAGGAAATTGTTAACATTAATATGACATAAAAATATAACTGAAAAATCATTTTCTTTCCTCTGTTAAATTAGGTACTGTGTAGGACTTTAGAAAAATCAAGACAATTACTGGAAAATGAAAAGTAAATAATAATTAGAGATTGAGCTTATTGCTTTAAGCTTTACAAAGTCCTATACATGCATTATCGCAACTTATTCTTACAACTATCCTTGAGGTAGGTGATGCTCTTATCCACATTTATTGAAGAAGATAAACAGCTTGACCAGAATTATATAGCTAGAACTTACATAAAGTGAAATTCCAGTTTCCAGGAATCAACTTACTGTTCTTCATAATAATACTACTTATACCTCAGAATTTAAGGCAGCTAAACTTAGATAATAGGCATTGAAATGGATAATTCTGATTATGACATAGTCTTTCATAACATCAATGCAAATTCTCTTGAAAATAGAATTAGTAGACAGCCCACAAAATACCTGTAAAGAAAGACTCTCAGGGGGGTGGAGTCAAGATGGCGGAGTAGAAAGACTCACGTTTGCTAGCTCCAAACCGATAGGCCATGGATTTCCTGTGGGAAGAACTCCCCACAGGTTCTGGATCACTGCAGGGCACACAGAAACACAGTGGAAGGGATTTACATCCCAGAGAGCCCTGGAGAGTTGTCCCCAGGGTCCATTGCACCCCGGAAAGCAGAGTCCACTCCTGAGCTCCCTGGCCGCGCGGCTGAGAGGAGCAGATCCGAACAGGCTTCAGGGATGGAACCTCTGGCGGCCTGGGAAGGCCCCTTGCCCATAGACTCTCCAGGTCAGTGAGAGAGACGTCTGCGCTGGCCAGGAGGGGAGCGGGGTGTCTCCGTGGCTCAGGCCCCCTCAGGAGGCAGCAGCAGAGGGAGGGGCAGAGGCAGCTGCGGCAGAGGCAGGAGCAGCAGCAGAGGCAGCGGCGGTGGCCCGGAACTCCCCGAGCAGCAAGCAGAAGTCCAGGTCTCTGCATAAACCTCCTGAAGGAGCTGAGCCTGGGAGATGGCCCTGCCCCCACCCGCTCCATCACTGAAGGTCTCTGCATAAAGCCCCTGAGGGAACTGAGCCTGGGAGGTGGCCCTGCCCCCACCCCAGCACCAGAATTTAAACTCACATTGAATAGGAGCCACAGCCGCCTCGGAAAGCACATTTGAATCTCAGAGCCCAAGTACTAGCTGGGCGGATCTAGGTGAGGGTGGACAGGAATCTCAGAAGTCAAGTAACTGGCTGGGAAAATGCCCAGGAAATGGAAGAAAAATAAGACTATAGAGAGCTTCTTTGAGCAGGTGCAAATGTTCCCGCCTTTCAATTCTGATGACTAGGAAATATTCTTACCATCATGGAAAAACGTGGAGGGCAGGGCCTCTGTATCCCAGACATCCCAGGGGAATGTCCGGTGGGCTCAGGCCTTGGAAGAGCTCAAAAAGGATTTTGAAAAGCAATTTACACAGGTGGAGGAAAAACTGGGAAGAGAAATGAGAGAGATGCAAGAAAAGCATGAAAAACGGGTCAATACCTTGGTAAAGGAGACCCAAAAAAATGCTGAAGAAAATAACACCTTGAAAAATACGCTCTCTCAATTGGCAAAAGAGGTTCAAAAAGCCAATGAGGAGAAGAATGCTTACAAAAGCAGAATTAGCCAAATGGAAAAAGAGGTTCAAAAGCTCACTGAAGATAATAGTTCTCTCAAAATTAGAATGGAACAGATGGAGGCTAATGACTTTCTGAGAAACCAAGAAATCACAAAACAAAACCAAAAGAATGAAAAAATGGAAGAGAATGTGAAATATCTCATGGGAAAAACAACTGACCTGGAAAATAGATCCAGGAGAGACAATTTAAAAATTATGGGACTACCTGAAAGTCATGATCAAAAAAAGAGCCTAGATATCATCTTCCATGAAATTATTGAGGAAAACTGCCCTGACATCCTACAACCAGAGGGCAAAATAAGTATTGAAAGAATCCATCAATCACCACCTGAAAGAGATCCAAAAAGAGAAACTCCTGGGAACATTGTGGCCAAATTCCAGAACTCCCAGCCTAAGGAGAAAATCTTGCAAGCAGCTAGAAAGAAACAATTCAGTATTGTGGAAATAAAATCAGGATAACTCAAGATCTAGCAGCTTCCACATTAAGGGATCGAAGGGAGTGGAATAGGATATTCCAGAAGTCAAAGGAGGTAGGACTCAAACCAAGAATCACCTATCCAGCAAAACTGAGTATAATACTTCAAGGGAAAATATGGTCTTTCAATGAAACAGAGGATTTTCAATCATTCTTGATGAAAAGACCAGAGCTGAAAAGAAAATTTGACTTTCAAACACAAGAATGAGAAGAAGCATGAAAAAGTAAACAGCAAAGAGAAGTTATAAGGGACTGACCAAAAGTGAACTGTTTACATTCCTACATGGAAAGACAATATTTGCAACTCTTAAAACTTTTCAGTATCTGGGTAGTTGGTGGGACCACACACACACATACACACACACGCATGTACATGCATGCACGCACACACAGATACACACATGCACACACATACAGAGACAGAGAGGACAGAGTGAATTGAATAGGATGGGACCATATCTTAAAAAAAATCAAGGTAAATGGTGAGAGAGAAAGGTAGGGGGAGGAAAGAGGGTGAAATGGAATGGGGTAAATTATATGTCATTTAAGAGGCAAGCAGGAGACTTTTTAGTGGAGGGAAAAAGAGGAGAGCTGAGGAAAAAAAAAACAAGAAGTTTACCCTCATCACATTCGACTAAAGGAAGGAATAAAATGCACACTCATTTTGGTATGAAAACCTATCTTACAATACAGGAAAGTGGGGGAGAAGGAGATAAGCAAGGGGGGGATGATGGAAGGGAGGGTAATGGGAAGAGGGAGCAATTTGAAGTCAACACTCGGGGAGGGACAGGATCAAAAGACAGAATAGAAACAATGAGGGGCAGGATAGGATGGAGTGTAATTCAGTTAGTCTTACACAACACGACTATTATGGAAGTCACCTGAAAAACTACACAGATATGGCCTATATTGAATTGCCTGCCTTCCCAAAGGGAATGGGTGGGGAGGGAGGGATGGGGAGAATTTGGAAGTCAAAGTTTTAGGAACAACTGTTTAGTATTGTTCTTGCTACTAGGAAATAAGAAATACAGTTAATGGGGAATAGAAAGTCATCTGGCCTTACAGGAGAAAAGAGAAGATGGAGACAAGAGAAGGGAGGGATGACTGAAGAGAGGGCAGATTGGAGATAGGGAACATTAGATGCTTGGGGTATTGGGGTGGGGCGAGGGGATAAAAGGGGAGAAAATTTGGAACCCAAAATTTTGTGAAAATGAATGTAAAAAGTTAAATAAATTTTTATTTTTTTTAAAAAAAGAAAGGCTCTCAACAATTCTAGCGCAGCAGAAGTCACAGAACAACAGAGTGGAGGAGATTTCCAGCCCAGGGTGACCTGAAAGGCCAATAGGAAGCATCTGTCACACTGGACGTGGAGTGGAGCCCAGCCCTGCCTTGGCCCCACATTACAGCTTGGCTTTGGGAGGAAGATACAAGTAGGCCTCACAGGTGGAATCTCCACGGGCAGTAGCAGGGGTTTGTAGATCTCTCCACCCACATGCCCCAAAGGTCAGTGAGAGGGTTTTTTCAGCTGGCCAAGAAGTGAGAAGGGCCTTTGCATAGCTCTGGCCTTAGACAGTGGTAACAGAGGCTACATCAGGCAGGTGAAAACATTTCCCACAGCAGCTGGCATCCATTATTGGATCGTTGCCCCTGAGGACACTGAGTAGCTGATTCTTACCTCATCCCTGTAGCAGCTGATCTTTGTCTCACACTTAATGGTGGCCCTGCCCCCACAGCTTATCTGAATCTCAGCCCCCAGTGCCGGCTTGGTGGAACTGGAGGCGAGGTGGTTGTGAAGAGGAAACTCTGCTAAGATTCTGAAAATAAAAATCTCTTCTTTCTCCCAAACCAATGTACATGCTTGATTGTGCCACCTTGGAAGAACTGAGATATTACAGATTCCCAGAGTATACCCTACTCTGGACAAAAGACCCAAAAATCAAGTAACTGGTTGGGAAAATGCCCCAAAAGAGGAAAAAAAATTAAGACTATAGAAAGTTACTTTCTTGGTGAACAGACATCTTCTCTCCTCCTTTTAGAAGAGGAAGAACAATGCTTACCATCAGAGAAAGACTTAAAAGTCAAGGCTTCTGTATCCCAAACATCCAAAATAAACATTCAGTGGTCTCAGGCCATGGAAGAGCTCAAAAAGGATTTTGAAAGAAAAATGAGAGAGATGCAAGAAAATCATGAAAAGTGGGTCAACACCTTGCTAAAGGAGACCCAAAAAAATGCTGAAGAAAATAACACCTTGAAAAATAGGCTAACTCAATTGGCAATAGAAATTCAAAAGGCCAGTGAGGAGAAGAATGCTTTCAAAAGCAGAATTAGCCAAATGGAAAAGGAGGTTCAAAAGCTCACTGAAGAAAATGATTCTTTAAAAATTAGAATGGAACAGATGGAGGCTAATGACTTTATGAGAAACCAAGAAATCATCAAAGAAAACCAAAAGAAGGAAAAAATGGAAGATAATGTGAAATATCTCATTGGAAAAACAACTGACCTGGAAAATAGATCCAGGAGAGACAATTTAAAAATTGTGGAATCACCTGAAAGTCATGATCAAAAAAAGAGCCTAGACATCATCTTTCATGAAATTATCAAGGAAAACTGCCCTGATATTCTAGAACCAGGAGGTAAAATAAATATTGAAAGAATCCATAAATCACCTCCTGAAAGAAGAAACTCCTAGGAACATTGTGGTCAAATTCCAGAGTTCTCAGTTCAAGGAGAAAATATTGCAAGCAGCTACAAAGAAACAATTCAAGTATTGTGGAAATACAATCAGAATAGCACAAGATTTAGCATCTTCTACATTAAGGGATCAAAGGGCATGGAATATGATATTGCAGAAGTAAAAGGAACTAGGACTAAAACCAAGAATCACCTACCCAGCAAAACTGAGTAGAATACTTCAGGGGGAAAAAATGGTCTTTCAATGAAATAGAGGATTTTCAAGCATTCTTGATAAAAAGATGAGAGCTGAAAAGAAAATTTGACTTTCCAACACAAGAATCAAGAGAAACATGAAAAGATAAACAGCAAATAGAAATCATAAGGGACTTACTAAAATTGAACTGTTTACATTCCTACATGGAAAGACAATATTTGTTACTCTTGAAACTTTTTTCAGTATCTGGGTAGTTGATGGAATTACACACACACACACACACACACACACACACACACAGAAAGACAGAGAGAGAGAGAGAGAGAGAGAGAGAGAGAGAGAGAGAGAGAGAGAGAGAGAGAGAGAGAGAGAGAGACAAAGAGAGAGAGAGAGAGAGAGAGAGAGAGACAGGGAGCAGCACAGGGTGAGTTGAATAGGATAGGATCATACCTTAAAAAAACAAAATTAAGGGGTGAGAGAGAAATATATTGGGAGGAGAAAGGGAGAAATGGAATGGGGCAAATTATCTCTCATAAAAGAGGCAAGTAAAAGACTTTTCAGTGAAGGGAAAAGGGGGGAGGTGAGAGAAAAAACCTGAAGGTTACTTTCATCACATTCGACTAAAGGAAGGAATAAAATGCACATTCATTTTGATATGAAAACCTATCTTACAATACAGGAAAGTGGGGGAGAAGGGTATAAGCAGTGTGGGGGGTGATGGAAGAGAGGGCAATGGGAGGAAGGAGCAATTAGAAGTCAACACTCTTGGGGAGGGACAAGTCAACAGAGAGAGTAGAAGAAATAGGGGGCAGGACCGGATGAAGGGAAATATAGTCAGTCTTACACAACATGACTATTATGGAAGTCATTTGGAAAACTACAAAAATATGACCTATATTGAATTGCTTGCTTTCCCAATGTGGATGAGTAGGGAGTGAGGAAGAGAATTTGGAACTCAAAGTTTTAGGAACAACTGTTGAGTGTTGTTCTTGCATATATCTAGCAAATGAGAAATACAGGTAATGGGGTATAGAAATTTATCTTGCCCTATAGGACAAAAGAGAAGATGGGGACAAGGGAAGGGAAGAATGTTAGAAGGGAGGGCAGATTGGTGATAGGGGTAATTAGAATGCTTGGCATTTTGGGGTGAAGGGAGGGGAGAGATGGGGAGAAAATTTGGAACTCAAAATTTTGTGGAAATGAATGTTGACAACTGAAATAAATTTAAAAAAGAGAGAAAATAGAATTAGTACTACAGAGTCATAGAATCTCTGACTCTGAACTCGGGGACTATCTAGTAAATCAATCAATCCTTATTTATCAAGTTCCTACTCTTAGCATGGCACTAACTTTTACTTTTGAAAGAGAATCTTTGCTTGTAGACTGTCATGAAGAATCAAGTTAATGCTTACTGATGCAGGATACCACTTCTTGCTTTGAGGTAACTCTAATAGTTTTTTATTTGCTTTATTTTTTATTGTGGTTGCTGTTTTTACATCAAACTTGAATGTCTCTTTGCAATTTCTACCTTTCACTACCCTCTGGGACAATGTAGAATACATCTAATCCCTTTTGCAAATGATAGATTTTCTTATACATAAAAAAATATTTCTTAGTATCTAAACTGTCCAGGCCCCAGGTAGTTTAGATTTGTAATTAGAATGAATTGAGTCACTCAAAATCTACATAATTGTAAACAAAATGAGATCTACTTAGCCTTAGCTGGGGAAGGATATTCCCTTAGGCTATGCAGTTAACACCCTACATTGATTCAGCTGTGTATAATCCCCCTGCTTCTAAATTTACCAACTCCTCATAGTTTTTTCATTCTCAGGCAATCGAGAGATTATGTATATCAGTGGTCACTGGAAACTCCATCTCCTCTGGGTAATTGAATCCCAGGAACTCTAATTATTATGAGAAAAGTTCTAACCTAGATCATTTGGCATGGGACTTTGGTAGATAGTTCTTCAAACATGGCAGTTATGATGTCCCCATGAGTATTCTCCTTTTCTAGCTAAACATCTCTAATGGCATCAGTATATCTCATATACGGTAAATCCAACAACCTTTACCTTTCTACTCTGCCTCTCCTTAATGCCCTCTAGTTCATCAATGCTATAGTTAAAATGCAAACAAAATATTTCATATGTCAGCTGTCTAAGGCCATCACTATAGTCCCAGATGTATCTCTCTTTAAAAAAGACTTGTTGTATTAGTGTTTTTGACTACTTTAACACTATTGAATCACCAATTCTATATACTGTTGAGTTTGCCAGCCTCTTAATTTTTTTCAAAAAATTGGTCATAACCTAGTCAAGATTACAATGTTGATTTTTTTCCATTCAAAGATACACAAGATGATCTTTGCCCCTTGATATTCTCTTCATAGGCAGGTAGGCAGCACAGTAGATAGAGTCCTGGGTCTGGAGTCAGGAAGACTCATCTTCCTGAATTCAAATCTGGCCTCAGACCCTTACTAGCAATTTGACCCTGGGCAAGTCATTTAACTGTTTGCCTCTTCATTTGTAAAATGAGCTGGAGATTGAAATGGCAAATCACTCCAGTATCTTTATCAAGAAAACCCCAAATAGAGTCACAAAGAGTTAGACATAATTGAAATGACTAAACAATTTCTTTCAAATATTTGTAACATGTGTGATCTTACCCTGAAAGTATCCTAGGAATTACATCTGCAAATTCTTTCCATTTCCTATGACAGAGAAGCTATGCTTTCTTTGCTCCATTTACTCACGGCAGAGCTCCAATACATTCTTTGTCTCTTTTCTTTCAATTTATTTTTCTTCTCTTATTGTTTAAGTTAATATTTCTTGTATTATATTGAATAATAGTAGTGATAATGTACATCCTTCTTTCACCCCTGATCTTATTGGGAATGTTTGTAACTTATCTCAATTACATATAAAATTTTTTTAAAATTATTTCAGATAGATAACTCTTACAATGTTAAGGAAGAGAACCTTTATTCCTATGCTCTCTAGTGTTTTTAATAGAAATGGGTGTCATGTTTTGCAAAAGCTTTTCTGCATCAATTGAGATACATAATCAAATGATTTGTTAGTTTTGTTATTGATATGGAAATTTATGCTGATAGTTTTACTAAAATTGAACTAGTCCTTAATTTGTGGCACAAATCCCACCTGGTCATAGTGTATTATCTTGCTGTTAAATTGTTATATCTTTTTCATATTTTATTTAAATTTTTTTCATCAGTATTCATTAAGGAAATTGGGTTATAACTTTCCTTCTCTGTTTTGACTCTTCCTGGTTTAGATATCAGTGTCATATTTGTGTCATAAAAGGAATTTGTAGGACTTTGCCTATTTTCTAAATAGCTTGTATAGAACTGTAATTAACTATTTCTTAAATGTTCAGTAATATTCACTTGTAAATCAATTTAATCCTGAAAATTTACTTCTTAGGGAGCTCATTGATGTTTTGTTTGAATCACTTTTCTAAAAGGGGGTTAATAGCTTAATTTCCTCCTTTATTAATCTGGGCTATTTATATCTTTGTAAATATTCATCCATTTCACCTATATTGTCAGGTTTATTGGCATACATTTGGTCAAAATAACTCCTGATAACTGCTTAAATTTCCTCTTCATTGGTGGTGAATTAACCCATTTCATTTTTTGATATTGGCAATTTGGTTTTCTTCTTTTTCATCAAATTAACTAAAATTGTATCTATTTTATTGCTTTTTTCATAAAATTAGCTTTTTAGTTTTATTTATTACTTGAATAGTTTTCATACTTTCAATTTTATTAATCTCTCCTTTGAAATTGCTCCTAAAGACTGCTTTTCTTGTATCTTATAAGTTTTGGTATGTTATCTCTTTATTTTCATTCCCTTTGATGAAATTATTTATTATTGCTATGATTTGGTATTTTAACCACTCATTCTTTAAGATTATATTATTTAGTGTCCAATTAGTTTTTAGCCTATCTTTCCTTTATTATATGTAATTTTTATTATTATATGTAATTTTTAATACATCATGATCTGAAAAAGACACATTTAATATTTCTGCCTTTCTACATTTGATTGTGAGGTTTTTAATGCCCTAATACATGGTCAGTTTTTGTGTAGGTACTACATACCATTGACAAAACAGCATATTCCTTTCTATTTACATTCAATTTTCTCCAGAGGTCTATCATATCAAACTTTTCTGAAATTTTATTCACCTCCTTAACTTCTTTCTTATTTATTTTATGGATATAGTTATCTAGTTCTGAGAGAGGAAAGTTGATGTCCCCTACTGGTATAGTTTTACTCTCTATTTCTTTCTATTAGTCAAATTTTCCTTTAAGAATCTGAATTCTATGCCACTTGGTACATACAGTTAGTACTGGTGTTACTTTATTGTCTAGAGTACCTACAAAATTTGTGTATTTGAGAATACAAACTTAAGGAAATTAAATTAGGCAACATTTTGCATATAGAACAATCTTATTCACTTATACTCTAATTCTGCAGTGTAGTTGATTTGTCGACTGTCTAAACACTTACTAGCATTGAGATAAAATTAATATTGTGATGGTTATTCAAATCTATATAACCACATAAATTATGAGCTTCCAAAATACCCCCTTAGTTGATTCTGGATGTCTGACTCCAACAGTTAAAGGTAAACCGAAGCACAAATTTCCAGTCACAATTATTAGTGAGGCTTCTTTAATAACGTTAGGTACTGAATGAGGGGGGGCAGCTATTTTATGTCTTGGAGAATGCAGAACAAAGAACAAGACTTCAAGAGGCAGGGAACAAGTAATTATTGGTTAACAGAACTCAGCATCATGAATGACAAAATCAATATAATTGGTTACAGAGGTGAGGCTCAGGGGGCAACATGATAAGGAATACAGGTAATGGGGTATAGAAATTTATCTTGCACTACAGGACAAAAGAGAAGATGGGGATAAGGGAAGGGAGGGATGGTCGAAGGGAGGACACATTGGTGGTAGGGGTAATCAGAATGCTCAGCGTTTTGGGGTGCGGGGAGGGGACAGATGAGGAGAAAATCTGGAACTCAAAATTTTGTGGAAATGAAATGTTGAAAACTTAAAATAAATATTTTTTTTTTAAAAAGAGTCAACCCAAGGTGGTGAATCTTTAATAAACTTTGTTTTCTTTGGCTTTAAAAAAAAAGAAATATCATTGGATTTGGTGGCAGTTTTTATTCTTAAATCTATGCCACTATGAATTCCTACCCGTTAGTTTCATTATCATATATCAGGATCATATATAAAATGAGTGTTAATCATCCTACACTTCAAATTATTTCTATTTCCAAATTAGCTTTCTTAGCCTTACAATCTTTTGAGATATTACCTTTCTTTGTATATGAATTAACGTTATGACTAAAAGAATAGAGAAAGCATAGCATTATATATGAATAATTGAATTGCAAAAAACCTTGCTGCCTATAGCTAGTGCTAATGAGTTGGGATAATTCCAAGGAGTCCAACAAAGACTTTGTTAGTTGCCAAAAACAAAATGAGTAGCAAGAGATGAAGTACAAAGTAGTAAACAGTAAGTGTTTTTGTTATTTAGGTAACTTACAACCAGTGCCTTCCAGCTGTCTCTGAGTTTCAAGCCCCACACCTACACTCACCTCATCATTTCACAACTGTCTTAATGCTCTCTTGCAATCTCAAGGAACACTGAACACGCAGTCTCAATAGCAGAAGGCGTGCAAATAAAAGGAGGATCACTGCCATTCACTTGTTTCCCAGATAAGTTATAGGAGTTTTAACACAGCATAGGCAAAAAAAGAAAGAACATAAAAAAGTGGATGATAGGGAAGTATAGTGAGAAGATCCTCAACTCTGAGATTACTTACATGTTAATTGCATGAGTCAAAAATAAATGTGAAAACTTTTGGTCTCCAAAATTATCTTGTCATTTGAAACATGAGAGGCTTCTAGATCATCTTATAATATGTAGTATGAAGGAAAAGCAGTAAAGTATTAAATATTTCCTGGTTTAATGTTTCCATTTATAGTACAGCCCTTGTTAAAAATAATCCTCTAATTAGGAAAGGATTTTTGTAGATGTATAACATATACTGCAAAATATAAGAAGGACGGAGACAGAAATTACTGTAGTTATTTTTGGAATAAACAGCGTCCTTTCTTACAAGCAAAGAACTGTTGCCTATGATGCAGTATAAAGGGTAAAGGACTTCTACCTTGTAGTTTCTAGACACTTTATACCCTTTAATATTTCAAGTTTCATCTGGTAAGACCTGTCAATTCTACCTAGTTAATATCATTTGCATTTTTTCCTAATTCCTAATTTTTCGCCATCACCTTTTTGATAATCAATTCCAATAAGTTCCTAATTTTATTTCCAGCTTCTGGTCTGTCTCCTCTTGAACCCATTTTATAGCCAGGTATCAAAATAATTTTTAAGTTGTATCTGACAAGGTCATTTCAGTGACGCCTTTAGGTTAGTATATTAACTTTTCTCTTTGATATTCACGGCCATTCAGAACTTTGTTTCAGTATAGCCTTTTCAGGCTTATCATTAGTCCCGTTCAAACATTTTATATTCCTGCCAAAATAGACTACTTCTATTCCCAGAATTCACATTCCCACCCTGTACACTTTAGCCTGGTCTGTCTTCCATCAATGGAATGTACTCAATGGAATGTATTCTTGGAAATCCCTAGCTTCCTTCAAGCCTACGCCTATGTGACACTTAATAGACACTTAATAAATGCATATTCACCGATTAATTGCTTATGTGTCAACTCTTATAGAAATCCTCTAATACCCCTTCTTTTTATTCTCTTTTTTTTTCTCATCAAATAATCATGAATGTTTATCTATTTACTGGTTGTATGGCTTCAGTAGGAGGTTAACTCCTTGAGAGTTGAGACACTTTATGTTTTGTATACCTAGAACCTAAAAGAATGTCCTGCACTAAGTGGATACTTAACTATTTTTGAGATTGGATTAAATTAAGGGTGGGGAGCCTGCATCCTCCAGACCACATATGACCCTCTAGGTCCTCAGGTGAGGCCCTTTGACTGAATCCAAACTTTACAGATTTTTTATCGAGTATTTGTTCTGTGATGTTTGAATTGAGTCAAAGGGCCACACTCAATGACCTACAGAGTCTCATGTGATCTTGACATTGTGAGCAGCTTCACCTAACTGATAAATGAAAGAATTATAATTGCATATGAGGTTGGATGTTACTGTGAATACAGGGAGTGCAATGAGATTGCCTGTGAATTCTGACATATGAACAGAGTGTTTACATTTAACTTTCATTCTATTCCTTGCCTGGCAGGTATTTTGAGAGAAGGCCTAAGTGATGTGTCCCCATTCTGGATGTAAAAATGTTGACATGACAGCAAGTCTTGACAAGCTTTTAGAGGGAGCAAATAAGTAATTATATGACAGGAATTGCTTATCACAGCTCATCAACAAAATCCAAAAGCAAAATCCTTATTCTATTTCAGTTTTTGCCAGTTTATGTTAGTATTTCACTTAAGGACTGAAATTTTCAGTTAATTAAAAGTGCCCTTTGAAAATAATCCATGCATCTACTAGCCAGGCAAAACTCTTAGTATTGTTGATCAACTATATTACAAGTCTTAGCCATAATTTATGATAGTTAATGTTACAAAACACATAACAAATATGTTTTATATATACTTGCAGTCACAACTGCTTACATCAACAATTTCTCTTTTCCCTTTGGATATGGTTATACATTAGAATATATAACTTCATGGTTTTTTCACATCAAGTATTTATGTGCATAATAAGCTGAATAGAAGGATATCTTTGTCTTTTTCAATTGCAATAAATGTTTTATTCAGCTAAATGCTCTCTTACATTAAAACTTCTACAAAATTCTACTGAAATTAATATTAATTAAAATTAACATAAGCTTACAGCTTACTGATTGCAACTGTTTTTTTTTATTTATAGTAACTCATTGGTCTTTCAATCTTCAGCATTTGTTTCAAAGAAAAAGCAGAAATATTATTGTAGTAGATAAAAACAACACAATGACATAAATTTTAGAATATAAATATGATTAATGAAAGTCTAACTCTAAATGAACTCCCCCAAAGGTATATTTTGCTTTGATTGTGTGTTTGTGTGTGTGCATGCATGTGTATGTGTGCATATTAGTGAGTATAATTGTGGACAATTAAAAATACAGAATAAAATTTTAAAAATATATGGTGCTACAAAGAAGAATTGATTCAAATGTCCAATTTATCCTCATCAGAAAGGAAAGGAGGAAATATCTGTTCACCAAGAAAGTAACCTTCTATGGTCTTATTTTTTTTTCCCTTTTCTGGGCATTCTCCCAGCCAGTTACCTGACTTCTGAGATTCCTCTCCACCCCTGCCTCACTAGTGCTTGGGGTCTGAGATTCAAATGCTGCTCCCCAGCCTCAGGGCTTTCAGCAGGGAAGCAGGGCTGCTATTCAGTGTGAGAGATGAAGTTCAGGTTCTCAGGTGGGGGTAGGGCTGCCTCTCAGACTCAGTTCCCTCAGGGGGTTTATGCAGAGATCTTCGGTAATGGAGCGGAGCTCCTGGCTGCTCCGGGAGCCTCTGGTCACCACTGCCTCTGCCTCCTGAGGGGGCCTGAGTCATGGAGACAACCTGCTCCCCTCTCAGCCAGCCCAGAAGTCTCTCTCACTGACCTGTGCGCCTGTGGGTTGAGGGACCTTTGAGGCCGCCAGAGATTCCGTCCCTGAGGCCTGCTTGGATCTGCTCCTCTCGGTGCCGCTTGGCCAAGGCAGGGCTGGGCTCTGCTCCGGGTGCACGATGGACCTTTGCTGTTGGTTTTTCTGGGCTCTTTGGAACAGAAATCTCCTCCACTCCGTTTCTGCATGGCTTCCACTGCTCCAGAACCCATTGGGAGTTCTTTTTATAGGTAATTTATGGGCTGTGGGTTTGGAGCTAGCATATGTGAATCTTTCTACTTCGCCATCTTGGCTCCTCCCCCTCAAATGTCCAATTTAAAAAGAGGTCAAAAGGAAAATCATAAATAGCTAATGTAATCAGAGATTAGAGTTGTAAGGTGTATCAGAGTTCATCTAAACTACCTCTTATTCACAGTATGAATTTCATCTTCCGATCTATGCTCAAAGACCCTTCAACATTAGGCAATTGGGAAATGCTATTTACAACCCATTCTGTTTTGTTTTGTTTTGTTTTTATAACAGAAAATTTTTTATATAGTTAGTTAAAATCTAGAACTTTCACCTAGTGAGACCTCTTAGGCCAAACTCAAAAGGACAAATATGTGAAGATTGCAATCAAATTCTCCATTTTTCTTGTCTTCCTCAAGCTAAGCAAATTCCCAGTTCTTCAAGAGACTCCTTACCATCCTGTCAACCAAGTTGCTCATGGGGAAAGAGAAAACTATTGGACCTATAAATTTATTGATACAGAAATTCACAAGCAAGAAAATTCCATATAGCACTGCAAGTAGACAACATGTATAGAAGTTACAATCTTATATATTGCAAATTAATTAATACATTAATAATTAATAAATAAATTAATTAATTAATTGATAAATTAATTAATCTATGTGAGATTCATCTGCAATTTTTAGCGGAATGTCACCTTTTGACTTCAAATTGCTTATTTTCAGTCATTTTTTCAGTCTTGTCCAACTCTTTGTCACTCAGTTTGGGGTTTGCTTTGGGGGTTTTTTGGCAGAGATTTTGGAGTGGTTTGCCTTTTCCTTCTCCAGTTCATTTTACAGATGAATTATTGAGGCAAACAGGATTAAATTACTTGTTCAGAGTCACATAGCTATTAAGTGTCTGAGGCCAGATTTGAACTCAGGAAGATGAATCTTCCTAACTCTGACACCCTATCCACTGCCCTAAGTTGTTACAATGGAAAAAGGGACAAATTCTTCATAATATTATAATGGTAACTATTCTCTGTGTTGATAATAATCCATCAATCAACACTTAAGATCCTTGTCATCTCCTCACCTACTAAAATGATAACCCATTGAATGAGCTTAATATGACTGGATTTATTAAAGAACTCCTGCTACTTGTTATTTATTATTTCTTTCCTAAGTATTTTTACATTCATCTTTAATAAGGTATTCAAATATTTTACCAGGAGCTTATATCAAGTTTTTATTTTTTGGTCTGTAATGTAAATATGCTCTCCTTTTTTTTTTAAATTCTAAATATTTTTCCCTACCATGGATTTTCTTGGGGTACCTCCATGATTCATCAGAGTTTAGTAAAATTAATAATTATATTCACAACTTCCCTTCCATGACCTGTCATTCATCTATGACCTATCGTTTGAACTAACCAAGGTCATATTTCTACCATCTGTTGACATATCTTTGGGTTCAGTTCTCTATTATTCATTTAATTTTCTACTTCCTATTTTAAAAATCTTTCTATTGGTTAGAGAAAAGGAGAGCAAACTTGGCATTGAGCAATTCAGTCTTTATTGTATTCCTTCATTTGCATCCCCATTCACTCCGAACTATACATAGACCTTTTCTATTTTCCAACATCATCCCTGACATTGATACTTTCCTTCAGGAGATGGTGGCAATACAAAGCTATTTCCTATAGGTTTTTGTCATCTGGATGAACAAGTGGAGTGACAACAAAGAGTGGGCTTAAAATCTACCAAATACTTTAAGATTATTACAAGTGAAAAATCATATAAACATTCCTATTGAAATTAAATTGACATTCTTTAATCACATATAAAATTTATAGATCATAGATTTAGAACTAAAATGGACATTAGCACTTACTTAATCCAATATCTTCATCATATAGATTAAGAAACTGAGGCCATAGTGCCACAAATAAATGGCTATCAAAACAATAGCCTCCCTACCCTTCTAAAGGAAGAAGGTGGAAATACTCAAACCTCTTGAATTATCTAACCAAATTAATGTCTATGGTAACTGTGAGAACTCCTTTTCTAGCCTATAGGGAGACTGCATCCCCAGGAATCACACACATGCACACGTACACACACATACACACACACACACACACACACACACACACCACTCAAATATGAATCAGCTCTTTTTGAAGAACCATAGCCTCTACTCCTTGCCCAGGCTTCCTGCTTCCTCCTTAATGCCTGGACCTGTTATCCATAATGAGAACCTTATAAAAACCCACTGCTCTTTACTAGTTTGAGTACATTCTTTCAATCAAGATTATGATGGATCTGACTTATTTCCATACTAACTGCTCCTTAATATTCTGCTTCCCTTCAATTAAGTTTTCTTACTTTACAACTTAGCTCCCCAGCCATTCTATATTTCTCCTTTAGAAACATCAACCATTATTCAAGGCAAGGACTAAAGGCCTTGACAACTATATTCCTATTTCTCAAGCTGTGTCTTAGGGAAAGTAGAATTCAAGGTCCAGGACTAGAAAACCCATAAGCACATGGTTGAGTCCCCCTTTCTCCTTGACAATAGGCCTAAGAAGTCTATGCTTAATCATATGCTCCATGGTTGTTGCTTTTCTTTTGTCCCCATCAGAAAATACATGGTGCAAAGGGAAGATTTACACACATGCACACACACACATACATACATGCATGCATGCACAACCTTCTTTAATTTCATCCTTGGATATCAAAACTAGTTCAAATTACATTAAGACCATGGCAAAACCAAGATTTTTAGTCAGATGCAATGAAATTACGTTTGGTATTTTTTTTTCACTAAACATTTTCTGACGTTCACTTGGAGTATTAGTCTACTATTTTGGATTCCATTGTTTCCCTGTTCCTGAATAGTTTTCCCCTAAACTCTAGCCATGTTTTATACTCTATATTTTGCTACTTGATGATCCATGTTATTTACTATTCATATGACCTTCTTCTTGTCCTGTGAAAATGTGATCGTATCAACACAAAATATTTTGGCCTATCCCATCCTTTCTTAATTCTAATGTTACCTTTCTTTACATTATTTCCTATTTATCCTGTATATGGCTCATTTTTAAATATTTGTTTGCTTTCTGTCTCTTCCATTAGATTGTGAACTTCTTGAGGGCAGAAATTGTCACTTTTTAAAAAAATATCCACAGTGCTTGACACAAAGTAAGTACTTAATAAATGTTTATTAACTGACTAACTGGCCAGCGTTGTCCTTGCAAGACCTCGATCTTGGGCAATATTTAGCAGATAAGGAGAACAGTGGATAGGGCCCTAGATTTGGAATCAGGAACACATCTTCATGTATTCAAATCTAGCCTCAAACACTTTCTAGCTGTGTGACCCTGGGCAAGTCACTGAACCCTGATTGCCTCTGTTCCTTTTCTATAAAATGAGCTGGAGATGGAAGTGGCAAACCCCTCCAGTGTCTTTACCAAGAAAACCTCAAATGGGGTCATGAAGTCTTGGGCATGACTGAAATGGCTGAACAGCAATAACCATGTGGACAGCTCCCAGATAAGCCATGTTTCTGACCCCACTCTTATGGTGTTTTATGCAGAATGGAGCATTAGTGATCTTTCTATTTTTCCCAAATGTAATGTAAGTAGCATTTTCTGTTTTCCTTTGTATTCAAGTTCTTCAGATTTTTTGCCTTCCTGGTGCTATTCTCTTAGAAGATTACCTTTTAGATAGAGGCATCTTGTGGTATACAGATCATTGGGCAGGAAGTCAGGCTGTAAACAGAAGTTTATGGCAATAATGACAGTAATACTTTTTTATTTTTAATAAACACGTGAAAATGTGTAGATGTTGATTTCTTTGATATGTACTTTATTCTCATGAAAATATCTGGTGACATTCATAGCCTCATGGATTCAACTAAAAATTCTGGTTCCTGAGGCAAAAAGTATTAAGTCCACTCAGAACACATAGCTTGAAATAACTATTTTTTGGGATAAAATCACCTGAGGGAAGAAAGATTGTGGGGAGAGACTGTGTACTTTAGGGATAAAGTCCAATGGGGGAATAGACTGTGACAACACTGAAAGGATAGGGTAAAATACAGAGCATCTTTGAGAATACTGTGAGGCTGCTACAGGGGAGGACTTCGGAGAGGAAGGAAGCAGGATGGGATCACACTAGGTTACAATTCATCCAGGGAGCCTAGGGGGAAACCTTTAATCTGATGACTTCCATTTTAACTAATTATTATTGGTAACAGGACTAAATCCAGCTTCTTGAAGGACCACAAGCCTTCTCAGATTGGCCAGGGTTGGGGAACCTGCAGCCTTGAGGCCATATATGGCCACCCAGGTCTTCAAATATGGCTCTTTGACTGAATTGATAATGCACAGAACAAATCTCCTTGATAAAAGAATTTGTTTTGTGAAATTTGGATTCAGTTACAGAGTTGTACTTGAAGACCTAGAGGGCCACTTGTGGCCTCAAGACCACAGGTTCCCTACACCTTTGTCTGGGTGAAAACCTTGATAGCACAAGCCTAGTTAAATATCTTCTCAGGTCTTCCATATTCCACAGGATTTGGGTGCAGTGCAGGAAGTGTAAAGAACTACTCTATTTTCATATCAAGTAGGGAATTGCTCTCCCCAAATAACATTTCTTAAATGGCCATGCAAGGTTCCTCTCCATAGGTTTCTGATAACCTACTCTTTGACCTTCCAGACTGAAAATCAGAGGACGTATATCCTTGCATTTTTTAAAAGTGAAATAACTCTAAGAACCCAAAATTTCCCCCAAGTGTTTTGTTAACTTTCTCCATTCAGGCAGTTGTAGCATTTCTTTTATCATTCTTTGGAATCACATAAAATCACCAAACACAACTATTAACTGTAATAGCAGTGCACATTAGGAATTCAAGGTTGAAGGAACTGGAATGAAACAGCAGATTCTAAAGAAACGAGACTGTCACTTAGTGTCATTGTTACAATTCCATTTATCAGCTCCATTAACTTAATGGTCAAAAAAAAAAAGGATTCTCCTTACTTTCCCCTCCCTGGTGTGCACACACCAGGCTCACACCCATCTAAGCTAATGTTAATAGAGAACAAACTGATGCTATCAGCATTCTTTTATGTAGCCTTTATTGTTTTCCATAAAATTCTGTCACTGGGATAAAGTAATGATTTTATACATCTGGCCCCACCACACAAACTGCAATTTTTTCACATTCAATTTGAATTGCATTCTTATTTGTGTATGGTTTTTACCTAGAGGTGATTTTAATTCATGAAAATTAAGGTGTTAAATTACATACATACACATATACATACAATATTGTCAAACAGCAACACAGATGTCTTCACTCTATTTGGACTTTTATCTTTTGTGTGCGTGTGTGTGTTTCTTTTTCCCCCAATGGCCGTATACATCCACATCGATACCACATATTTCTAAACAATTGGCTTCCTGGTATTTAATGGGGAAGGTCCAACAGGGTAGGTGCAATAAAATTTAAATGCTTGCCTCCAAACAACAGCAAGGTACTTCTTCTATACCTGCTTTGCAGTTGAAAAGTTCAATCTTTATCTGTTTAGCCAGCTCTAATTCCAGTTCAGGTATCTTTCCATAGATAGAATAAATGCTGATGCATCAAGCCCTTTGCTGCAGTCCCCTGGGCATAGGGATTTGCCTGCAGAAGACTATGTATTCTTTTTTCTTCCCTTAAAAGATTTTATTTTGTATTAGGTAGAAAACTTTCTTGTTCGATGAATGCATCAGTAACTCATCATATTCTGACCCTACCATTTTTCTTTGGTTTACAAAAGATTATTCAGTAATAAGCTCTTCACATGGAAGAAATTTCTCAGAGCAGTGTGACTGCAGTACATTGAATGAAATATTTAAATTAGTTTTGACATGTATTTTAAGGTCACAAATCAATTTATCTCTGACATGGGTACACAATCATTTAAAATGCTGATACTCATGTTCCTTTGAATACTAATAATTTTCATTTAAGATATTTCTATGAAGATTAATTGAAGCTGCCTCTTTTTATATCCTATTTTCTAAGTGCTCATACCAAATACATTATGGAAATAACTGAAATGTTAAAGAAAGAAAATGTTTTCTTCTTCAACTCTTATCTGATATTTAGAGGAAGGGGTTTGTCATTAATGACTAATTCAGCTGCTTCAATTGAACTAATTACTTTCTAATTGGTCTAGACCTAGACAAGCTTATGTGATGAAATATTTATAGCTGGAAGGACTTTAGAGTTTATCAAGTAAATTTTAAAGATGAAGAAATTAAAAGTCAGAAAATTTCAGTGATATCCAGGAGCACAGGAATTGAAAACAGTCCTAGATTTCCAAATCCAACACTTGTTTGCCATGCTTCCCTGAGTGTGGATTATATGTTGTGTATTTAAATTCTTATACATACTTTACATGCAAAATCCTCATTCGTTAAATCATGTAAAATAAAGTCAGTGAAATCCCCAAAGTTTTGCCCTTCAAATATGCACATATATCTCTTTGGTATCTAGGATTCTATTCTGAGAACAATATAATACTTTACCAGAAAAATGTCACAGACTATATCCAGAATATATAAAGTCTTCTAACTGCCATGAAATGAGGGAATTGACATTACCTGCTGGGAATGACTCATGCTGAATAAAAGAAATCCAAAGCCTCAGTAATGTTCTAAGGAAAAAAGCCTGTAGATTTATATTTTTAAGCATGGCAAATAAAGTCCCCAGGCATGATTGATTACTGGAATAATATCCTGGACACCATTGGCCTGGCATTTTAATTTTCAAGGGCTGTTGTACAGTGGCACCATATTCCTATATTCTTATCTTCATCTGAAAGAAACCAAACATTTTTACAAATGTTCACAACTGGATGAACTCAGCTGATGGATTGTGAAAAGGAATATTGAGAGAGAAAAAAAAAGAGATTCCCTTCTCCATATGGAGTAAATTTTGAATTTTTATAAGCAGTGTAGAATGAGCTTTAAAAATGATGGACTTAGACCTGTCCATTTTCCACACATGAAGTCCCTGCATTTTATTTGAAATGCATTTCAACTCCTATGGTTCTGCCCTTTACACTTTAACTTACTCTCTGCATAGCAAGTAGGCATGAGGGGTATCTACTTCATATCTAGATTCTGCTTAAGTGTGACTTTTCCTTTTTTTTTTAACTTCTGTCACCTGGAGCTTTTAAAATTATCCCCAAATAAATTAGGATAGCATTCAGTTAACATATAATTAATTAGGTTTATAGTTTACATGAAATATAATATCTATAGAGATGTGTGTATATACATGTGTGTGTACTTCTTCATAAATCAAACTGATGATATCTAGAACACTATTAAGGTGAATTACGAATACTTGCTTCCTATATGATCAACAAAAGATTTTTAGGTTATATTTAACTTCATCTTTCTCTTATGCTTAGAATATTTTTTAAGGAAAAGAGTAAAGAAATTCAATGTCATAATAGTGGTTGTTGTCCTTTTTCTTTGAAAAGAATCAAAATGACATCACCATGATAAAGTGAAATTTCAACATATGTGACTGTAACTGATCAGAACAAGACAAGCTCCAGTCATTGGCATGTCATAATGAATAGTACAACAATATATTTTATTTACAAAATACATTTTCTTGTTTTTATATCGTTTTTATTTTGATATATTTTCTTTGTACCATTCCCATGGAAAAAGCCCTTTATTTATTTATTTATTTATTTTTGGATAAAAGGCACAATTTGGCATTTGCTATTTAAAATCTAAACAATATCCAGGAAAGGAAATCTTCCGGAACAGTGAGTAGATCTTAGGGGAGTACCAGAGAAAACCAAGTGGCTGGATTGCAGTTTACATCTTAAAGTGGATGTCCTCATTAAAGATATTACAGATAGAACCAAGCATGGAAATTTATACAAATAGGAATGTAATAAGTTACATCAATACTTAAGTATAATAACTGACATAAGCTCTGCCTGTTTCAATAAAGTGGGGCTGGTGTTTACAAGAGATGAGAAAGAATATGGTAAATAAAGTAAAATAATATGAGAAGAGGTATCACAGGGAAACTGGGAAACCAGTAGTGTGAATTAAGTAAAATCATTTGGATTAGGAAAAATTGTCGTGTCATGTAGTAATAATAATAATGGTGTTTTTCAGGGGAATGCTAGAGCCAGCTTTAAATTGGCTGATAAGATCCAGTTGCAATGGAATTTTTTTACATCTGATATATGGGCAAATGCTAAAAAAAATGTTTGATTCACTGTTTTATTGAATATCTAGACTTAAGACAGTGATGAAGAAAATATTAATAATGCAGACTAAAATTTAAGACTAAACTTAAATCTTGATGCACGCACATTTATTTTTTTCTAGAAAATTGGTTGTCAAATGGTTGTTAAACCAGTACACTTCCAGGTTTTATTATTATTTCTATTGTTACCTCTTATTACTCACTACAGAGCTAGTCATATAAACCTGGGTTGTCATTCCACCTTTGTCACTTAAAGCTACATGATCACTTAAAAGTCACTGAGCTTCAATTTTCTCTTCTAAAATAAGAGATAAAAACATATACTTTATAAGATTATTATGCAGCAAAAATGTAACAATATGGATAAAATGCTTCAATATAAACATAAATTGTTATTATCGTTAGTATTGTTACAATGGAGAAAAAAACCAAAGTGTTTATTGTTCCCTCAAAGTATTCTTTTTTTTAATAAATTTATTTAACTTTTTACATTCATTTTCACAAAATTTTGGGTTCCACATTTTCTCCCCATTTATCCCCTTCCCCCACCCCAACACACCAAGCAATCTAACTTACCCTATCACCAATCTGCCCTCTCTTCTATCATCCCTCCCTTCTCTTGTCCCCATCTTCTCTTTTGTCATGTAGGGCCAGATGATTTCTATTCCCCATTAACTGTATTTCTTATTTCCTAGTAGAAAGAACAATACTCAACAGTTGCTACTAAAACTTTGAGTTCCAAATTCTCCCCATCCCTCCCTCCCCACCCATTCCCTTTGGGAAGGCAGGAAATTCAATATAGGCCATATCCGTGTAATTTTGCAAATGACTTCCATAATAGTCGTGTTGTGTAAGACTTACTATATTTCCCTCCATCCTATCCTGCCCCCCATTGCTTCTATTATCTCTTTTGATCCTGTCCCTCCCCAAGAGTGTTGATTTCAAATTGCTCCCTCCTCCCATTGCCCTCCTTTCCATCATCCCCCCCACCCTGCTTATCCCCTTCTCCCCCACTTTCCTGTATTGTAAGGTAGGTTTTCATACCAAAATGAGTGTGTATTTTATTCCTTCCTTTAGTTGAATGTGATGAGAGTAAACTTCATGTTTTTTCTCTCAGCTCCTCTCTTTTTCCCTCCACTAAAAAGTTTCCTGCTTGCCTCTTTTATGAGAGATAATTAGCCCCATTCCATTTCTCCCTCTCTCTTCCCAATACATTTTTCTCTCACCATTTACCTTCATTTTTTAAATATATGATCCCATCCTGTTCAGTTCACTCTGTGCTCTCTCTCTCTCTGTGTGCATGCATGTGTGTGTATGTGTGTGTATGTATGTGTGTGTCTGTGCAATCCCACCAACTACCCACACACTGAAAAGTTTTAAGAGTTGCAAATATTGTCTTTCCATGTAGGAATGTAAAGAGTTCAACTTTGGTAAGTCCCTTATGACTTCTCTTTGCTGTTTACTTTTCCATGCTTCTTCTCATTCTTGTGTTTGAAAGTCAAATTTTCTTTTCAGCTCTGGTCTTTTCATCAAGAATGCTTGACAGTCCTCTATTTCATTGAAAGACCATATTTTCCCCTGAAGTATTATACTCAGTTTTGCTGGGTAGGTAATTCTTGGTTTCAGTCCTAGTTCCTTTGACTTCTGGAATATGCTATTCCATGCCCTTCGATCCTTTAATATAGAAGCTGCTAGATCTTGTGTTATCCTGATTGTATTTCCACAACACTGGAATTCTTTCTTTCTAACTACTTGCAATATTTTCTCCTTGACCTGGGAATTCTGGAATTTGGCCACAATGTCCTAGGAGTTTTTCTTTTTGGGTCTGTTTCAGGTGGTGATCAAAGGATTCCTTCAATAATTATTTTGCCCCGGGGCGGAGCCAAGATGGCGGAGTAGAAGGACGCACATTTACGAGCTCCGAACCCACAACCCATGGAAATGAGGTAAAAGGAGATCCCCATAAACTCTGAATCTCTGCAGGGGGTGCATAAACATAGGGGAAGAGATTTCCGTTCCACTGAACCCTGGAAAGCCGTCCCCGGGGTCCATCGCACTCCGGAAAGCGGACCCCACCCCCACCCCTGGCCGCGACCCAGAGAAGCTGACCCGAGCAGACTTCTGAGAGGAAAGCTCCGGGGGAAGCTCCGGCAGCCGGGAAAGTCCCTCCGCCCACAGAAGCTACAGGTCAGTAAGAAAGAAAGCTGCGATAGGGGAGGGGAGCGGAGCGTCTCCGTGACTTGGGCCCCCTCGGGAGGAAGCGGCTGCGGCAGAGACGGGGGCAGGAAGCGGTGGAGGCAGAGGCGTGGGCGGGCGGCTGAGGCGGCAATGGCCCGGGACTCAGGAATCCCCCAGCAGCAGGTAGGATCTTCAATACTGAAGGTCTTTCCAACCTGAAGGAGCCGAGCAGGGGAGACGGCCCTGCCCCCACCCTGCTCTACTGCTGAACGCCTCTGAATAAAACCCCCAAGGGAACTGAGCACAGCAGGCGGGGGCCCCCCACCCCCACCCGCTCCGTTCCTGAAAGTCTCTGCAGAAAGCCCCTGAGGGCCCAAGATTAGAAGGCGGCCCTGCCCCCACCCTTGCGCCAGAACTAAAGCTTGCCGCGGAAAGCGCATTTGAATCTCAGAGGCCAAGCACTAGCTGGGCGGATCCAGGCAGGGGTGGAAAGGAATCTCAGAAATCAAGTAACTGGCTGGGAAAATGCCTAGAAAGGGGAAGAAAAATAAGACTTTGGAGAGTTTTTTCCAACAAATGCAAATGATCCCGACCTTCGGATCTGATGGGGAGGACGAGAACGTATTTTTCCCATCAGGGAAAGATGTGGAGGGCGGGGCCTCAGTACCCCAGACACCCCAGGGGGGTGTTGGGTGGGCTCAGGCCTTGGAAGAGCTTAAAAAGGATTTTGAAAAGCAAGTTAGACAGGTGGAGGAAAGACTGGGAAGAGAAATGACAAAGATGCAAGAAGAGTATGAAAAAAAGGTCAATATCTTGGTAAAGGAGACCCAAAAAAATGCTGAGGAAATTAACACCTTGATAAATAGGCTCACTCAATTGGCAAAAGAGGTTCAAAAAGCCAATGAGGAGAAGAACGCATTCAAAATCAGAATGAGCCAAATGGAAAAAGAGGCTCAAAAGCTCACTGAATTTAATAGCTCTCTCAAAATTAGAATGGAACAGATGGAGTCTAATGACTTTATGAGAAACCAAGAAATCACCAAACAAAACCAAAAGAATGAAAAAATGGAAGAGAATGTGAATTATCTCATGGGAAAAACAAGTGACCTGGAAAATAGATCCAGGAGAGACAACTTAAAAATTATGGGACTACCTGAAAACCATGATCAAAAAAAGAGCCTAGACATTGTCTTGCATGAAATTATCAAGGAAAACTGCCCTGACATTCTAGGACCAGAGGGCAAAATAAGTATTGAAAGAATCCATCGATCACCACCTGAAAGAGATCCAAAAAGAGAAACTCCTAGGAACATTGTGGCCAAATTCCAGAATTCCCAGCTCAAGGAAAAAATCTTGCAAGCAGCTAGAAAGAAACAATTCCAGTACTGTGGAAATACAATCAGGATAACCCAAGATCTAGCAGCTTCTACATTAAGGGATCGAAGGGCGTGGAATAGGATATTCCAGAAGGCAAAGGAACTAGGACTGAAACCAAGAATCACCTACCCAGCTAAACTGAGTATAATACTTCAAGGGAAAATATGGTCTTTCAATGAAACAGAGGACTTTCAATCATTCTTGATGAAAAAACCAGAGCTGAAAAGAAAATTTGACTTTCAAACACAAGAATGAGAGGAAGCATGCAAAAGTAAACAGCAAGGAGAAGTATTAAGGGACTTACCAGAAATGAACTGTTTGCATTCATACATGGAAGGACAATATTTCTAACTCTTAAAACTTTTCAGTATCTGGGTGGTTGGTGGGACCACACATACACATGTACACGCATGCACACACATACACACATGCATTCACATGCAGAGACAGAGAGCACAGATTGAACTGAATAGGATGGGACCATACCTTAAAAGAAATTAAGGTAAATGGTGAGAGAGAAATGTAGTGAGAGGAAAGAGGGGGAAATGGAAGGGGGTAACTATATGTCATTTAAGAGGCAAGTAGGAGATGTTCTTAGTGGAGGGAAAAAGAGGAGAGCTGAGGAAAAAAACAAACAAACAAACAAACAAAAGTTTACCCTCATCACATTTGACTAAACGAAGGAGTGAAATGCACACTCATTTTGGTATGAAAACCTATTTTACAGTATAAGAAAGTGGGGGAGAAGGAGATATTGGGGGGGGATGATGGAAGGGAGGGCAAAGGGAGGAGGGAGTAATTGAAAGTCAATACTTGGGGAGGGACAGGATCAAAGGACAGAAGAGAAACAATGAGGGGCAGGTTAGGAGGGATGGCGATTCAGTTAGTCTTACACAACACGACTATCAGGAAGGTCATTTGCAAAGCTACACAGATATGGCCTATAATGAATTGCCTGCCGTACCAAAGGGAATGGGTGGGGAGGGAGGGATGGGGAGAATTTGGAACTCAAAGTTTTAGGAACAATTGTTTAGTATTGTTGTTGCAACTAGGAAAGAAGACATACAGTTAATGAGGAATAGAAAGTCATCTGGCCCTACAGGAGAAAAGAGAAGATAGAGACAAGGGAAGGGAGGGATGACAGAAGAGAGGACAGATTGGAGATAGGGAAAATTAGATTGCTTGGGGTATTGGGGTGGGGGGAGGGGAGAAAAGGGGAGAAAATTTGGAACCCAAAAATTTGTGAAAATGAATGTAAAAAGCTCAATAAATAAATAAATAAATAAAAAATATAAAAAAAAAAAATAATTATTTTGCCCTCTGGTTCTAGAATCTCAGGGCAGTTTTCCTTGATAATTTCATGAAAGATGATGTCTAGGCTCTTTTTTGGGTCATGGCTTTCAGGTAGTCCCACAGTTTTTAAATTGTCTCTCCTGGATCTATTTTCCAGGTCACTTGTTTTTCCAATGAGATATTTCACATTCTCTTCCATTTTTTCATTCTTTTGGTTTAGTTTTGTGATTTCTTGGTTTCTCATAAAATCATTAGCCTCCATCCGTTCCATTCTAATTTTGAAAGAACTATTTCTTCAGTGGCTTTTGAACCTCCTTTTCCATTTGGCTAATTCTGCTTTTGAAAGCATTCTTCTCCTCATTGGCTTTTTGAACCTCTTTTGTCAATTGAGTGAGCCTATTTTTCAAGGTGTTATTTTCTTCAGCATTTTTTGGGGTCTCCCTTACCAAGGTATTGACCCATTTTTCATGCTTTTCTTGCATCTTTCTCATTTCTCTTCCCAGTTTTTCCTCCACCTGTCTAACTTGATTTTCAAAATCCTTCTTGAGCTCTTCCATGGCCTGAGTCCATTGAATATTTATTTCAGATGTTTGGGATACAGAAGCCTTGACTTCTACAGCTTTCCCTGATGGTAGGCATCGTTCTTCCTATTCTAAAAGGATGGGAGGAGATATCTGTTCACCAAGAAAGTAACCTTCTATGGTCTTATTTTTTTTTCCCTTTTCTGGGCATTTTTCCAGCTAGTTACTTGACTTCTGAGTTTCCTCACCACACCACCTTGCCTCCAGATCTGCCCAGCTAGTGGTTGGGGTCTGAGATTCAAATGCTGCTTCCTAGCCTCAGGGCTTTCAGAGGGGGCAGGGCTGCTATTCAATGTAAGATTAAATTCAGGTTCTCAGGTGGTGGTAGGGCTGCCTCACAGGACTCCTGAGGGGACCTGAGTTATGGAGACACCCCACTCCCCTCTCAGCCTGCCAAACAGGCCCTCTCACTGACTTTTGCGCCCATGGATGGAGGGAACCTTGCGTCTGCTGGAGATTCTGTCCCTGAAGCCAGCCTGGATCCGCTTCTCCCAGGGTCACGAGGCCAGGCCAGAGCTAGGCTCCACTCTGGGTCTGGTGCACAATGGACCCCCAGTGTTGGTTTTTCTGCTCTCTCTGGAACAGAAATCTCCTCCACTACATTGTTCCACGGCTTCCTCTGCTCCAGAACTTGTTGGGAGTTCCTCCTTACAGGTATTTTATAGGCTAAGGGTTCGGGAGCTAGCATATGTGTGTCTTTCTACTCTGCCATCTTGGTTCCTCCCCCAAAGTATTCTTTTAAGTAAGAAATTAGCATTTCTACAGCACCTACTATTTCTTTTTTCCTTTTTATTAATAAATTAGCTAATATTTAGTTTTCAACATTCTTTTCTACAAGATTTTGAGTTCCAAATTTTCTCCCCATCTCTCCCCTCCACCCAACCCAAAACATAATGCATTCTGATAACCCCATCCCTCAATCTGCCATCCCTTCTATTACACCTCCCTCTTCTCTTATCACCCTCTCTTCTATTTTCTCGAAAGGCAAAATAGATTTCTATACTCCATTCCCCGTATGTCTTAATTCTCTTGGTTTTAATCCTAGTTCCTTTAACTTCTGCAATATCATAATCCAAGTCCTTTCATCCCTTAATATAAAAGGTACTAGATCTTGTTTTATCCTGATTATGTTTCCTCAGTACTTAAATTGCTTCCTTGTGGATATTTGTTTGTATTTTCTCTTTGACCTAGGAGCTTTGAAATTTGGCTACAATATTTCTAGAAGTTTTTTGTTTGGGATCTCTCTCAGGAGGCAATTGGTGGATTCTATCAATGACTATTTTACCCTCTGGGTCTAAAATATCAGGGCAATTTTCCTTGATAATTTCTTGAAAGATGTTGTCAAGGCTCTTTTTTTTTGATCATGAATTTCAAGTAGATCAATAATTTTTAAATTCTCTCTCCTGGATCTATTTTCCAGGTCAGTTGTTTTTCCAGTGAGATATTTCACATTGCCTGCAACTTTTTCATTCATTTGATTTTATTTTATAATTTCTTGATTTTTTGTAAAGTCATTAACTTACATCCACTCCATTATAATCTTTAAGGAATTGTTGTCTTCAGTGAGTTTTTGGACCTCCTTTTCCATTTGGCCAATTCTGCTTCATAGAGAGTTCTTCTCCTCATTGACTTTTTGGATATCTTTTGCCATTTGGGTTAGTCTATTTTTTAAGATGTTATTTTCTTTTTATAATAATAATTTTATTTATTTGCTGTGTTCTATAATCACTTCCATATATCTTAGATTTTTTTCTCCTCTTTCCCATTCTTTCTCCCCTTCCTCCCCACTCCCACCTTGAGGCAGTTTGCAATCTTATATATGTTCTACATATACATTCCTGTTAAATATAATTTCACCATAGTAATGTTGAATAGAAGAATTAAAATGTATGGGACAAACCATAAAGTAAAACAAAACATGACACAAAAAGATAATGGCCTGTTTCATTCTGTAATCTAATTCCGTAGTTCTTTCCCTACCTGTGGAAAGAATTTTACCTCAAAAGGCCATTGGGAATTTTTTAAGTCTTTGTATTGCTATGAAGGACTAAATCTATCAGAAAAATTCCTCACACACTGTGGTTGTTGCCATGTAAGAGGTTCTCCTGGTTCTGCTCCTTTCACTTAGCATCAGTTCATATAAGTCTTTCCAGGCCTCTCTGACGTCTTCCTGTTCATCATTTCTTATAGCACAATACATTACATTCATATACCACAAGTTGCTATAAATAGTTTTATACATGGGGGAGTCTTTTCCTTTTATGATCTCTTTGGGATACAGTCCTAGAAGTGGTTTTGCTGGGTCAAAGGGTATGCACATTTTTGTAGCCCTTTTGGAATAGTTCCAAATTGATTTTTAGAATGGTTGAATCAGTTCACAGCTCCAACAACAATGAATTATGTTCCAACTCTTCCACATCTTCTCCAATGTTCATCATCTTCCCGTTTTGTCATGTTAGCTAATCTAATAGGTATGATATGGTATCTCAGAATTGTTTTCATTTACATCTCTCTAGTAGTGATTTAGTGCACTTTTTCATATGAGTATGGATAGCCTTAATTTCTTCCTCTGAAAACTGCCTGTTCATATCCTTTGATCATTTATCAATTGGGAAATAAGATTTTGCTTTCTTCAGCATTTTTTGGGTCTGTTTTAGCAAGCAGTTGACTCATTTTTCGTGATTTTTTTGCATCACATTAATTTTTCTTCCTAATTTTTCCTCTGCTTCTCTTACTTGATTTTCAAAATCCTTTTTGAGCTTTTCCATGGCCTGAGATCAATTCATATTTTCTTGGAGGCTCTGGATGCAGCAGTTTTGACTTTGTTGTCTTCTTCTGTTTGTATATTTTGGTCTTCCTTGTCACTAAAATAGCATTGTATAGTCTAATTCTTTTACTGGATCTTGTTCAATTCCCTAGTCATTCACTTGACTTTTGATCTCTTTGTCAAGGTAGTTCTCTGCCTCCAATGGGGATGGGGGTTTGTGCTCTCAACCACTTGATTTCTCCCCACAATCTCCCCACAAGCTCCAGAAAGAGCCACTGAGTCTGCCCCTGCTGTGGCCAGCCCCTCTACTTCCTCCACTGCAGTGGGGCTGGGGCTGGGGCCAGATCACTCTCTTCTCTCACACTTGTCCTACAGGTTTTTCACTGACCTTCCAATTTGTCCTCAGAGTTTTGGGGTTGTGAAGTGTGGAAATCACCACAGGTGCCAGAGATTCAGTATCCTCAAGGTCTGCTCAAGTCCCATCTGTGCTGATGTGGCCCATGCTGAACTCTGCTCTGCTCTTAACCTGGCATCATAGATGCTTCCCTTCAACCTTTCAGGCTGTGTTGGGCTAGAGATTTGCTTCACTCCATCATTCTGTGGGTTCTGCAGCTCCAGAATTTGTTTAGACTCATTTTTACAGGTATTTGGCTGGGTTTGGGATAGAGCTCTCTCTAGGAAGTTCTTGTTGTTTCACCACCCCCAAATATTTAGCACCTTAAAATTTCTAAAGTTCATTTATCACATCAACCCTGTTTTGTAGATAACATTCGAACTGACTTTCTGACATGTTGAGTGTTTTGACAAAGGCCTCAGTTATTACCTAGTAACCGTCAGAATCAAGACCCAAGCACAGGTCTCCTGACCTTTTGTCCATCATTTTGCCATCATTCCTGAACACGACAGGAAAAAAAAAATGTTAAGACTCATCCTCCTAACTCTTTTTTCTTCATTTTCTGTAGGGAATACAGCAAGAGATAAAGAGAGACATGGACAAATGGAAAGACAGATGGATAGACACAGAGACAAGGAAGAGAGGAAGGGAGACATTAAGTTCAATACAGCAGGTTAAGCTTAGGTCAGGCTATTTATCTGGAGATCTTGTCCTCCAAAAGTGCTGACCCCCATAGTGTAATAGACTCATATAAAACAAACAATTGCTCACAATGCAATAAAAATAGACTTATTTTTCTTCAGAGAAAAATTCATTATAAAAGTTCACAGAGTAAATAAACAAGATTTAAGAATAATTAATGTATCATTTTAGCAACAAATTCTGTCCAGGCAAGACAATCACTAAGTGGGTCAGTAAGCCAGATAAGGCTTCCTCTGCTTATAATTATGCTTAGGGTAGTAATACTTTTCTTACGCAGTCCACTACTAGCTATTTGAGAGTCACATGCAGGGGCTCCAGATTTCTTGGGCATTCCCCATTCTTCTAGGTTTTAAATTCTTGTGATATCATGGTCTTTCCTTCCTTCTAGATCTCTTGAAAAACACAACCTTTCATAGCAAATGTGCCTAGCCAAGCAAAACAAATTTCCACAGTGGCCATGTACAAAAATGCCTGTTATTATATATACATTTTAAATCCATCACTTTTCTCTCAGAAACTGAGTAACATTTTTCATTTTTCATCATCAGTATTCCAGAGTCATGGTTGATCACTGTACTGAAGAATGTTTTCAAGTTTTTCAAACTTGTTCATTTTTACCACACAGTTGTTATAGTTTAAGCCTCAAGGGTGGAGAATCTGTGGACTCAAGGTCACATGTGGCCCTCTAGGTCCTCAAATGCAGCCCTTTGACTGATTAAGGACCACACTTGAAGATCTACAGGGCCACAAATTGCCTTGAGGTCACAGGATCCTCATCCCTCGTTAAATTATTCTTCGTATGAATTAATGCAGAATGAAGTGAGGACACCTAATATTTGATTTAATGAAAAGAATTACACAAACTTACTAGATAATAAGTAGTGATGCAATCTGTTTGACCTCCTCTCTTCTTTTTTGCAGTCGGGGTCACTTAATTCATATGCTGGTTTATCTCTGACTTTGGGGTAGGAAACAAATTCTATTCAAGGTATCATAATGATTGAATCCAGAGGATAATGACAAGGCATCATCATCTTTCTTGTTGGCTTTGCTCTGCCTCTGTGTTGTGAGTCCATTAGTTCAATGTATGATTCCATTCTCTCCACTATAACCCTAGTTACTCCAGATTGGGGTCCTTCCTTATTTTATTGAGTCTTTTTCAAGACTTTACTGCCACTTGCCACATAGACAAATGTCATAATTTTATCTGAAGTATGCACTAACTCTGGTATATATCCAGATTTCCCTGACAGTATTCTTTATTCCTTTTCATAACCATTGTAATATACATTTCTTCCCCCTTGCTGGCCCTTATTTCCCACCCCCTTCCTTCTTGCTTACCTAAATGAAATTTTACTTACTGACATTTGCTTAAACTCTTCAGTCACTTGATAACATTTTTCAGATGTCTAGTTTCAGAGTTGTAACTATCCTCAATTTGAACCTTTCTCTTGATATCTGAGCCTCAATTCTGACAGAGGGTAACAGAAATATGAATGTCATGGACTAAAGATATATGGAAATATTCATGGGCTTCAGGGATACCCAGATTTTGAGCTTGAGAAATTAGAAGTGATGATTGGCTTCTTGGAACATCCCTTCTGTTAACAACCAGGAGTATTTTATTTTATTTTTTGAAAGATTAAAATAGAAAGTTTTTAATAAGGTTATTCGATTTTAAATTTCAATTAAGTCTACAGATATTTAATAAATGCTTACTATGTTTTAGATCCTTACTGTGCTAAGCACTGAAGATATAAATAAAGCAGAATAAGAGTCCTTGGTCTCAAGGAATTCAAATCTGTTAAGAAAGATAACATGCAAACCATTATATACAAAAGAAAATGGGGAAGATTTGGAAGTAATCTTAGAGCTAAAGGATGAACATTGAGATTGACTAGGAAAGGCCTCTTATGGAAGATATAATTTCAACTGAGATTTGAAGGAATTCAAGGAAAGCAAAAAGTAGAGTTGAAGGGAAAATACATTCTGGGTATGGGTTACACAGAGTAAAAAGTCAAAGAGTTGATTAACAGGAGGTTATGTGAGAGATACAGCACAAAGGCCAGAGTCACTGGATCATAAGACATGGAAGAGATTAAATTTTCCAGAATACTAGAAAAGTAGTTTCACTTTTTTTTTGTTTATTTTTTTAAACAATGAAAAATGGATTATAAGTTTACAAAATAAGGAAATGACTTTCCTTGCTATTATTACATTCCTATTATATTTTATTTACACATATACATACTCGCACGTGTGTGTGTGCGCATGCACATACACACACACACATAGATATATATAAAACTAGTAAGTGAAAATTCTAAACACTCACTTTTTTCAAATGTTTAAAATTGTAATTATCCACATGTGCAATCATGTTTGTGGACCCTGAGGCTTGATGACATCAGGCACTGTTGCTTAAGAAATCTAGCAAGTAAATTAAATCAAAATGAAGCTGCATTGAGTATATTAAGTAGATTCCATTTCAGTAAAAGTAATGCAGTTCATCATACTCTGCAGAACAGAAATTATATAAAACATATGTTATGTTTTAGCTCATAGATACATAATCAAAAGCATTCCAAAAAAAATGTAAAAATAGAGTCCAAATATTTTGTCTGAATAATAGCAAGCATCTGGATGTGCCCAAATGTCCAGAAGCTTTCCATTTTAATACTGGGTCAATTAACCAATTTTCTAAAATTTATTTTTTTTGTTTTTAGATTTCAACATTCATTTCCACAAGATTTTGAGTTCCAAATTTTCTCCCCATCTCTCCCCTCAGCCCACCCCAAAACAGTATGCATTCTGATTACCATTTCTCCCACTCTGCCCTCCCTATTATCACATACCCCACTTCACTTATCCTCATTCCCTCTATTTTCTTGTAGGGCAAGACAGATTTCTATACCCTATTGCCTTTAAATCTTATTTCCAGTTGCATGTAAAAACAATTTTTAATATTCATTTTTAAAATTTTGAGTTCCAACTTCTCTCACTTCCTCTCTCCCCACCCATCACGACTGACGAGGCTAGCAATTCAATATAGGTTATGTATGTGTAGTTATGCAAAACATTTCCATAATAGTTCTAGCTTGAAAAGTTCTCCCTCCATCTCCTCCCCTTTTATTCTTTTCTCTCTTTTGATTCTTTAACTCATTGAAAGTGTTTATTTCTAATTACGCTCTCCTCTTATTTGCCCTCCCTTCTATCATCCCCCCATGCTTGTTTGCTTGCCCCCTACTTTCCTGTCCTGTATGATAGATTTTCATGCCAAATTGAGTGTGTGTGTTATTCCCTCCTTAAATTAAATGTGATGAGAGTAAAGATTCATTCTTTTCCTCTCACCTCCTCCCTCTTCCTCTCCATTGAAAAAAAACTTTTTCTTACCTTTTTAATGTGAGAGACAATTTACCCCATTATATTTCTCCCTTTCTCCTTTGCCCAATATATTCCACTCACCCCTTAATTTTATTTTTTTTGATATCATCTCTTCCTTTTCAACTCACCCTGTGCCCTCTGTCTATAAGTATACAATTCCTCCAACTGTCCAACACTGAAAGAAGTCTCAAGAGTTACAAATATTATCTTTCCATGTAGGATTGTAAACATCGTAATTTTAGTAAGTCCCTTATGATTTTTCTTTCCTGTTTACCTTTCCGTGCTTCTCTTGATTCTTGTGTTTCAAAGTCAAATTTTCTCTTCAGTCTTTTCATCAAGAATGCTTGAAAGTACTCTATTTCATTGAATAAACTTTTTTTTTCCCCTTGAAGCATTATACTCAGTTTTGTGGGGTATGTGATTCTTGGCTTTAATCATTGCTCCTTCGACTTCCAGAATATCATATTCTAAGCTATTTGATACCTTAATGAGGAAAGTGCCAGACCTTGTGTTATCCTGATTGTATTTCCACAATATTCGAATTGTTTCTTTCTGGATACTTACAATATTTTCTCCTTTACCTGGAACTCTGGAATTTGGCTACAACATTCCAGGAGTTTTTCTATTCGGATCTTCTTCAGGAAGTGATTGGTAGATTCTTTCAATGTTTATTTTACCCTCTGGTTCTAGAATATCAGGGAAGTTTTCCTTGATAATTTCATGAAAGATGACATCTAGTTTTTCCTTTTGATCATGGCATTTAGGTAGGCCCATAATTTTATAATTGTCTCTCCTGGATCTATTTTCAAGGTCAATTGTTTTTCCACTGAGATATTTTGCATTGTTTTCTATTTTTTCATTCTTTTGATTTTGTTTTGTAATTTCTTGGTTTCTCATAAATTCATTAACTTCCATCTTCCCCATTCTAATTTTTAAAGAATTATTTTCTTCATTGAGTTTTTGATTTTCCTTTTCCATTTGGCTTGTTCTGCTTTTTAAAGCATTCTCCTCCTCATTGGCTTTTTGAGCCTCTTTTGCCACTTCAGTTAGTTTATTTTTAAAGGTGTTATTTTATTCAGCAATTTTTTGGGTCTCCTTTAGCAAGCTGTTGACTTGCTTTTCATGATCTTCTTGCATCGCTCTCATTTCTCTTCCCAACTTTTCCTCCACCTCTTACTTGATTTTCAGAATCCTTTTTGAGCTATGCTGAGGGCTCCAAAAATGGACACTGCTGTAGCTGCTGCCTGTGGATGGTGTTGGGAAAGGAGCCTGCTCCCTTCTCACCTAGGTAAAAGAGCTTTCTCACTGACCTTTGAAGCTGGTTTTGGCATTTCTGGGTTGAGGGATCAGAGAACTGCAACTGCATCAGGTGGCACTCTGAAGCCTGCTCCACTCCTGTCCCTGCTGTGTGGCATGGCCAAGGCTAGGTTGCACTCTGCTCTGAGACTAGTGCAATAGACCTTTCCTGTCAGACTTCCCAGCTATCTTGGGCTGGAAATTTCTTTCACTCTGTCGTTTTGTGACTTCTGCTGCTCTAGAATTTGTTTAGAGTCATTTTTACAGGTATTTTATGGGCTGTGGGGGAGAGCTCCTACAAGTCATCCTTCTACTCTGCTATCTTGGCTCTGCCTGAGGAATTATTTTCTTCAGTGAGCTTTTGGACCTCCTTTTCCATCTAAGTAGTTCTGCTTTTTAGAACATTCTTTTGCCATTTGACTTAGTCTCTTTTTTAAGGTGTTATTTTCTTCAGCATTCTTTGAGTCCTCTTTTGCAACCAGTTAACTCATTTTTCATGATTTTCTTGCATCACACTCATTTCTCTTCCTAATTTTTCCTCTAATTTTGTTACTTGATTTTGAAAATCCTTTTTGAGCTCTTCCTGTGATCAATTCATATTTTTCTTGGAGGCTTTAGATATAGAAGCTTTGACTTTGTTGTCTCTTTCTGGTTTTATGTTTTGATCCTCCTTGTCACCAACGTAAGCTTCTATAATCTGATTCTTTTTCTGATTTTTGTTCATTTCCACAGCTATTTACTTGACTTTTTAGCTCTTTGTCAAGGTGGTTCTCTGCTTCCAGTGGGACTGGGGGTGTACTGTCAGTCACTCAATCCCCTCACAATCTGTGAGCTCCACAAATAGCTGCTGACTCTGCCTCTGCTGCTGCTGTGACCTCCTCCACCCCCTGCACCACAGTGAGGCTGGGGCCAGACAACAGTCCTCTCTTACATAGGTCTCACAGGTTTTTCTACTGACCTTCCATTTTGTCCTCAGCATTTTGGGGATTCAAGTATGGAAACCTCCACAGGTGCATAGATTCAGTGCCCCCAAGGCCTGCTCACATTCCAGTCATGCTGTTGTGGCCCATGCTGGACTTTACTCTGCTCCCAGTGTGGCATGATAGAGGCTTTATGTTGATCTTAGGCTGTCTTTGACTGGTAATTTGCTTCACTCTATCATCTGTGGGTTCTGCAGTTCCAAAATTTAGTTAGAGTCATACTTTACATGTGTTTAGCTGGATGTGGGGGCAGAGTTCTAGCAAGTCCACTATGTTTATTCCACCATCGTGGCTCCCAACCTCTTTTTTTATAATCTAGATATATTAGCATTGAAGAGGTAGAAATTAGTGTCTCAAGTGAAAAAATAATTTCAGATTTTCCTAACATTTTCTTAATACCTATTTCACAAAGTAGTTGTAGATATGATGGAGAAATATGCCACAGTCATTCCAGATTCCATAGTAAAAGGTAACTATTTCTTGGATGGTGATAAAAAATGTTGTTGACCTTGCCTATGCATGTTAACTATGTAGATGATATTTAATATTGATAGGAAAAAGAAAGGAAATGTGAAAAGGAGTGGGAAAGATTTATGAATATACACACATACACATATATACATACATAATTATATCTATACACATATATATTTACATTTATGTGTGTATATGTGTGTGTATTCTATACAAACCCACATATATGCATTTCTGTATATATATAAACACATGTGTGTATATACATGTCTAATGTATAGCGTTATATATACACATATGTGTATACATGTGTGTGTGTGTGTGTAACATATATTTAAACACCAGGATTAGATAAGTTCCTTCTAGGAAGATAGATACACAAGGTGACTGAATATTGTTTCATCAGCATAAAATGAGTGGAGATAAGAGCATCTTGATTGAGGATATCCTTCCGGATGTTTAACAATGGTGTAAAGAGAGAAAAGCTTAGGAGTATTTAAGGCATTTAACTGCTTTCCCCTAGAACCAGATTAATGCAAGGATCATCAAGTCATGAGAAAAAGCAGTAAGTTCTTTTCACCTGTCAAAAACAAACAAGTGGCACCTCTTACTTGCCTGGTCATAGCATGAAACATTGCTTTTCAAAAGGAAGAAATTTGTACTACACAAAATAGGGAATCTGGATTGGAGTGGAGGGGTGGGGATATGCATAGATAAGAAAAAATGAAGCAAATGCTTTATTAAAAACAATATTGAAATATCAAACAATAAATACAAGTATTTCAACCAGTTTTAATCAAATCAAGGAAATAGTAATTCATTAGAGATCTGTTTTGTGTCCAGCACTGTTCTAAGCACTAGAGTTAAAAAGAAGAAAAGGAAAAAGGTAACCTAGTTACATTAATTACAATTAATACAATATCATAACATTTCCCATGTCAATATAATGCAAAAAAATCACTTTCCTCTCATTGCCCAAATGGAAAGTTTTCTTACATATAGTCAGTCAAAATAAATCAATACCATAATCATGTCTGAAAATACCTATGTGATACTGTACCTTTAGTTTATCATGCCTCCGCAAAAGGATGGAAGGTGTGTTTTATGCTCATTTTTAAAGATAATAACCGTGTTAAGTATAGTAAAAGTATGATAATTTTGGAGATAGGTAAACGTGTTTAAAGAGATTAGAAATTTGAAGCATATTTGTTACATTTTGTCCAAAAATTTCTAGTGTAAATGGACTGAAAGGAGAGTTATGATCTCAACTAGCCAAAGTCTATTTATTGAGAGAGAAACATATGAACCAGTATATACATATCTATGTATATACATAGATATGTATATATTTATACCTATTCATACACACATATGTGTATGTATGTATTTACGTATGTATATATACATACACATATTGCCAGAGTAGAGTTAAGGTATTGTCCTGGGATGGACTGAAGCTAGAAAAGTTATAAATTCATTTAAGTTTAGGGAATTTATTCTCATCCAAACATCTGTCTTAGATTAGACTCAACAGTGTCAATGAGAAATGAAGTCTCTTAACCTCAAATGAAAAATCAGAGAGTGTTTTCATATGAGACATATTTCTAGAAATAAATGCAAAATTTCTTTATTTGGATATTTTTTTAATGGATAGTGATAAACCTGAAGGAGGAGACTTCCCAGAAAGATACTGTTTTCATTATTCTGTGAATACACATGACTATTTATAATATGTCTTAAAAATAATAATACTAATTTTTTTTAATTTTTTTAATGCAGGGTCTGAAATACTGTAAAGGACTGTACAAACATTTCATCTGATCTTCACAACAACCCAGGGAAATAGATATTATAGGCATTATCATCTTTTCCATTTTATAGATGATAAAACAGGTTTAGAGAAATGAAGTGACTTTAAGTTATAAAGGGTGTTTTGTAAGTTTATTTTTTAATGACAGTGATGGGGTTCCCATTATCTCAAGTACCACTTAAAGCCCCTTTAGCAGAGAATGAGATTCAAGTAGGCTGGCTAAAGAAATACCCAAATCAACAGGGGACCCTCCAACCCTCAGTCCTGGGGTGAACTATGGAATAATGACCAAACTCTGAACTACTGTTACTAATTGTCTCATTTCTTTGCCTGTCTTTGGTCACCTCATCTTTCTACCCAGATTTTACTCTATAAGAATCCTTAGCCTTTCTCCTGGCTAGGAGACATCCTCTGTAAGTAGAGGGCATTACTCAGATGCCCTCCTTAACTAGGGTGGTATCCCTTCTTACTAGGGCTACTCAAATATTTTTCCTTAAGCTGGGGCTTCCCTTGACAGATTCATCCATTACAGTACCATTGCCCTTAAGCCCTTTCTCCCTTGGGGCACTGCCACCTCCCCTCCTTTGCCATGTCCCTTAAGGGGCAGAGGAGTCTGCTTGATGTGCTGTGTTGTGTTACTCCAATAAACACCTATACTTGATTTAGTGAATTCTTTCAGGACCACCTTGTACTCCAACATTTTGAGGTTCCCCTGAAATTTATCAACAGAAGTTGAATTTGAAGCCTGGATTTTCTTAAATCCAAATCTAGTATATTTTCCAATCCCATGATGTCAAATTCTTCTCTTCTTCCTCCTTCTCCACTTAATTTTAATTATGTCTTCCCTTCTGCTGTGGGCCACCAGCCCCAGGCAGGCAGAAATGTAAGAGAGCAATCCATTTATTCAACTGAGGGTCAGGGTATTAATCACGTGCTGGCTGAGCTCATCCCATTACTTCACTATCTCATGACATTACTTCACCATCCCATGACTCACACCCACATCCTTTTACTCAAAGCTAGTTCCTGTGTTCCCAGGCCCACTTACAGCTTTTTGCAAAATCATCAGTATCTGTAAGAACATCAGGTTCTCAGGGTCATGGAGAGGGTTGATAAAGCACAAGTCCCATGGGAACAGGCTTTGCCTATGCTATGGCCTTGATCATGGGACTCACACTCCCCTTAGCCCTCTACACCCTTCCATTTATTCTGCAATTCACTAGTTTTTTACATCTCTCAAATAACTTTGTGTCTAAAGAAGGAATATAAAGCTTGCATTACTATAGCAACGTAAAATGGGAAAATAAACAAGTTCTTGTTGTTTTTTTAAAATGATGACACAAACTTCTTGAAGTTAGGACTATTTTGTTTTTGTCGTTTATCTTCAAAACCTAATACATTGTGTGTCACATAGGAGCACTTTAATAAATGAATACTGATTAACACATTGATTGAACATAAACTTATCTAACAATGATACTACTACCAGATGCCTGGGTAACCATTCCCTCTCCTTCTTTATTTAAAGTTCACCCTTCACTGTGAAAAAAAAGATTTAAAATTTAGATTTTCTACTCATGTCTAATGTCTTCCAGAAAGGGGGAGTAGAAAGATATTCAGTGTACAATGCAAATTAGATATAAATGGGGCAGCTATTTATTTCTTAGATGGGAAAGAAATCCTTAGCCCCCAAAGTACTTATAAGCACATTTTAACAAGAGTTAAAACAAGCATCAGTGATATTCTTTTACGGTCTTATTTGTCTGGGAGGTTCAGATTTAAAACCAACAAAAGAGAGAGCATTTTGAGGGAATGATAAAGAGTTTTGTGCATTTCATCTCATTTCTGCACTATTTAAACAATTCTTGCCAGATCTATGTCTTCTAGCAAAACAGAAAAGGGGTCTTGTCCTTCCCCCTTAATGTTATTCTTTCTGATGGAGACGTTTCTCCTGCTCTCAACTTGTTCGTTTCCAGGAACATAGGACCTCCAGATTTTTTGAATTCAAGACAACTGCCAAGGCTGGACATGTCTCTCTCTGGATGATTGTTAAGTCATGTACAGTCAGTCAAAATAATACAAAGCAGAAGAGACATCGACAGCTCAGTTATACAGTGTCAGCCTTGCCCAATCAGAACATAAGCTTCAGGTGTCATATACTCACAACTGTCACACTGTCAGAAAACATAGGTCAAATCTTCCTCAAGCCTTTATTGAGGAAATATGAATAGTTCTTACTGTATCATGATCTATACAGAAGAGCACAGCTGAAAAAAGGTAACACCATTTGAAAGATCCATTGTGGTAGCAGCTTTTCTTTCTCAGTGACCAATAAAGACCTTTCTCCATCATCTTCACACGACCTAAGCCCTTTATTACTATCAGGAAGACAACTCCAAATAGTTACATTGAAAGTAAAAAATGAGATTGTACAAAAAAATACTTATTTTCTACTTAGTAAACCTTCCTTATCAAATTCAGTTTTTAAAAAAGTTTTTGGTTGTCTTTTTTCTTTTTGTTTTTAAGGCAGTGGTATGAAGGCACTGCCTGGGACAATGATTTTATTCATATAGGAGATTATAAATATGGATACTCATTTCACTGCCAAGTGAATTGTCTATTACCCAATGCCAGGATATGTGAGAACAAGGTCTTTCCAAAGCTAACACTCATGCAGATCAGTAGTTACTTAGACAACATCAAACCAAAATGTTTAATTTAGAATGGAAGAGACAGTGAGGACCCAACAATAACTAGAAGTATACAATGAAAAGGATCTTGAAATAAATGGGCCTCAATTGTTATTTTTTAAATATTTCAACAATAAAAATTTTACACATACTAATGCTCATTACAGAGTAGACAGTTTTGGACATGGCACTTGGACTATCCATACTACAACAATATAGTCATCTGGCAAAAAAAAAGTCACTTTCGAATTTATTTTGCTCATTAACTTACATTTGCATTAACCAATTTACACATATGCCACTTCTACTCTAGCTGTTTCCATGCTTTAATTAGCTTAATTTCACTGGAATCTCTAGATAGGTCACAGCTCTCAAGTTTAATAAAAATTGAGTGAAACATGCTTAATAGAAATTCATAAATTACCAATGTTCTTTGGAGTAATATATACATAATTTATTGCTGGAAGATGCCCTGTGCACATTACCGTATTTGGGTAACTAATTGTGCCCTTTTTGAGGACATCTTTCAGGATCTAAGACAGCTACTTATTTGATTGTTAACCAAAGCAAAAAGATTGATTACTCTTTTCAACAGTTAAATAAATAAATGAGAACCAATTTAAAGTTATACATTATATCAAATAAAGTCTGTCTGAATCAGTTTGAAGGAAGTTAGGACAATTTATTTAATTCGATTAATAGACTTTTCACTGCATACAATTTAAAAGTTTTCTCATAACATCTATTATTCAGTATGGGAATTTTGCTATGTGATATGAGCTAGTACTGTCAGAAATATTCAAAGAATAAATTATTTACTTATAGGTAGAATACATAAAATTCCTTATAAAACTCATGGGAAATTATGATGCATACCAATGAGCAAATCTTCACAAAAGTTCTGCAGATTCAACTCCTACTCATCTGTTAGCTAGGACTCCTCTCAAGTGGTTGGTGAAGTTGATCCACTCATCACTATTGACAATTGCAAGGAGGTTGAACCAGTGTCCCTTCACTACATCTTAGAAAAGTGGCATAATCCCATCTACCTATTGCCATTGTCATCTTGCCTATAGAGATGTTGTATATTTGTTTTGGGCTCAGCTGATCTGTAAATCAATCATTCTAGTCAGCCAGTCGACAAGCATTTAATAAATGTTTATTATAGGTCGCGCATTGTGTTAAGCAGTGGGAATAAAAATACAAAGACAAAGAGAATGCCCTTAAGGAGTTTGAATTCTAATAGGAGAAAATAACAAATCGAAGGAGAGGGGAGTAGGGCATGAAATTATCCATATGAAAGAGAAGATGGAAGGGAAAGAACTTACCTAGTTGGAAAGAATATGGTGTGGATTTCATCTGAGAGAGGAATGAAGACATGCCTGCTATGGGCACTAAAAGTTCAGGGGGAAACTATCCAATCAGAGGAAAATCTTTTTGGGGCACAGACCTACTAGAAATTTTATAGATATTACAGTAGATACTTCTGGGTTAAGGCTATGCACAGAGGCTAAGACTGGAGCAGTTCATTACTAAATCAACAATGCTTCAGTGTCCCAATTTTCTCACATCCCATGGAAAGGATTCCTAATGAACTAAGTATAGAAAGCTCTAATGTCTTCTGAAAATTGTCTGTTCATATGTTTTGATCATTTATCATTTGGATAACAGCTCTTATTTTTACTTATTTTTTTTTATAAATTTGACTCAGTTTCCTATATATTTGAGAAATGAGTCCTTTATCAGAGAAAGTTGTTGGAATGTTTTTTTTTTAATATTACTTCATTGTCTCTCTTACCTTTTAACATAATGAAGTTTCCCTGATTATCTCTTTTAATTCAATTTATTTGTGCTGTTGATTTGTCTGAAATCATGACTGTTATCATTGACTTTTTTACTTAAATTGAAGCAAAATAGCTACTCTGGTCCTTTGTTTTAACCCTATGTGTATCTTTTTTGTTTCAAGTGTGTCTGTTGTATAAAATATGTTCTTGGATTCTGGTTTCTAATCCATTTTGTTATGTGCTTCTGACTTATGGGTTAATTTATTTCATTCACAATTGTGACTACTAACTATAGATCCCTCATCCTATTTTTTTCTGTTTATCTTTCTCTTTTTATTCTGTTTTTCCTCATAAGTTTGCTTTACTTCTGATCAAAGCCTCCTTTAATCTGACCTCCCTTTTATTTTCCTCATATCTCTTATTCCCTTGACCTAATTCTCTATTTGGTAAGATAGATATCTATATCTCAGTGTGTGTGTGTGTGTGTGTGTGTGTGTGTGTGTGTTCATGTGCATGCACGCGCACACACAGGCATGCACATAGACACTCAGATATAGAAAAAAGCATATATATACAAACATACATGTTTTTTAAAAATCTTTCAATGAGAATGAGGTTCAAACACTACCCTTCATTCCCCTATTTCCACCTCCATTATAAATTTTTTTCCTTACTAATCTCTTACCTATCCTTACTAATCTACTACCTATTTCTTTACCCTCCTCCCAGTGCATCACTCTGTTTTACCCCTATATTTATTGGAAAGCAAGCCAGAATAATTGGCTTACTTCTGTGACCTCTATGTAAACTCCTTCTAACTAATAATAACAAAAATTTTTTTGGAGTTATGTGTATCATCTCATATAGAAATTTAAACTGGTTAACTTTATTGAGTCTCTTATGATAGCTGTTTCATATTTGCCTTTTTCATAATTCTCTTACACCTTGTGTTTGAATGTGAAAATTTCTATTCAGCTCTGGTATTTTCATCAGCAAAGAAAGAATGTCCTCTAATTTCATTAAATATAATTTTTCCCTTAAAGAATTATATTCTTTATATATATATGTATATATAATATGTATATATATATATAATTTTTTTTCTCAGTGGGTTATTATTGATTATAATTCTAGCATCTTTGCCTTCTGGAATACTATAATCCAAGCCTACCATTTCTTTTAGATAGAAGCTGCTAAATTCCTAAAATATACTGACTGTGATTCCCCAACATTTGAACTAATTTCTTTTTAGCTACTTGCAATATTTTATACTAGACCTGGGAGTTCTGAAATATGGCTATAATTTTCCTGGGGGTTTTCCTCTTGGAAATATTTTCAGGAAGTAGATTCTGTAAAGTTTTATTTTACCCATTATTCTAAGATATCAGAACAATTTTTCTTGATAACTTCTTGAAATCTAAGGTCTAGGATCTTTTACTATTATTATCATTTTTATTTTTATTCTTATGACTTTTAAGTAGTCCAATAATTCCTAAATTGTCTCTCCTTGATCTATTTTCCAGGTTAGTTCTTTTCCCAATACTTTGCATTTTCTTCTTTTATTCATTTTTTTTTCTTTATTTATTGTTCCTTGAAGGCTTATGGAGTCATTAGCTTCCACTTGTCAATTTTCACATTTTAAGGAATTGTTTTCTTCAGTGAGTTTTTGTGCTTCTTTTATCATTAGGTCAAAATTGTTTTTAGGTATTTCAGCATATTTTTATGCATTTTTTAACCAAGCTGCTAATTCTCTTTTCATAATTTTTTGCATCACTCTCATTTCTTTTCCCAATTTTTCCTCTAACACTCTTATCTCCTTCAACTTTTCCAGGAATGTTTATTCATCTTTGGTATAAATGGTACTTTTCTTTGAGACTTTGCTTGCAGTTGTTTTCACATTGCTGTCTTTTTCTAAGTTTCTATCTTGGTCTTCCCAACGTAATAGTAACTTTTGATGTTAAAGTATTTTGTTATTGCTTATCATTTTCCCAGCCATTTTCTTCACTATGAACTTTATGTTAAAGTTGGACTCTGCTCAACCGTGCCAGATCTCAGTATTTTTGTGTTGTTTTCACAGCTATTTCTGGGGGCTGTAAGTTTTTGGTGTTTCCCGGGTGTTGTGATCCTGGGAGAGGTGTGCTGGTTTGCCATCTGCTCTTTTTCTAGGAATGGATCCTATTCCATTCAAGCCACAAGTATTAGTGCTCCTTTTGGTCCTAAAAGTACAACCAGGTCACCTGCTTTCTTGTAGCCAAAGTGCTAGAGCTTTTCTCACCATGGAACTGCTGCTGCTATTAGCAACTGCTTCTAAAGTCAGTTGTTGGTATTTCAGCTGCTATTGGCCTACAGCATTCTGTTGTTACAAACATCTCTAACAAATTTCTTAGTTTTGGCTGGAAAATAGTTCTCTCTAACCTTTTGTTGGCTCTATCGATCCTCTGTTTGATTTTAGGTGTTATTTTAAAGTTGTTTGGGGGAGAATGTTGGGAAAGTTCAGTTGGATCCTGATTTATACTCTGCTGCCTTCATCCTCCCCTCAAAATTTAAATCATTCTCTTAATGAATGAGTTTTTTGCTGATTTTTTTATTTTATCATTTGTTTCCTTGGGTTTTAATACTGCACCTCTCATTCTATTCTCTTAATTTGTTACTAGTGAATAATAATTAGATGAGGAAATATTCAACTCTAAGACAATCAGCTATGTTATCATAAAATAACTTTAGCATTTTAATAAATTCCTCTGGATAATCAACCTTAGAGTTTGCTTAAGTCTAAATCAATTTATGGTTTAAAAGAGATACACATAAGTATAAGCAACTTATACACATAAATTATAGCACTAAATTGAAATTTTCCTTCTCTTGGTGTCATCCTGAACTTTTATATTCTATTTCCTTTTATCTCATTATAAATATTATTTTTAATTTCATTTTGTAGTAAAATACACAAATTTCATAAACATTTAAAATTGAAAGTTCACCTATAATTTGATTAAAAATATACACCATTGTAAAACATAGGCAACTATTTTTTGGACCTCTCCTCCAGTTTGAATGGATTAGAGAATCTTAGATTTCAGAGGCATCATTTCTTTCCAACAGGCCATTTCTTTCCAAGAACCCCTTCTACAAATCTCTTGATAATGATTATCTAGCCTTTATTTGAAGACCTTTAGGAAAAAAGGAGCACCCTACTTCCCAAAATACCTCATTCCAATTTTGGAGAGTTATACTATGCTTACTGTTATGTAAATAGTCTTATTAAACAATGATTTCATTTTTGACATATTTTAATTTGTGGTTACACAGTTACACTGAATATTAAGTCAATGATGAGATTTGTCAATATTTGAAAACAATTTCAACCATTTAAAATTTTTCTCAGCTTCAGAAACTACACTAAAACTTTTTTTTACTACTATTAATGCAATTCAGACTTTCTTATCTATGATTATAAGACATTAACCTCCTTGCAACTTTTATCTGAAAATAACTGCCTTTTGATATCCCAGATGTTAAATAAAAGGCTAGGTATGAGAAGAGATACAATTCATATATACTTGTTTCCTTGAATTTAATTTTGAATTACAATACAGCTCTATGACCCAGACCTGGTCTACATATTAGGTACCACAGGTATGGAAGAAGACACATTTTTGGGGCTGGTTTCTCATTTCCTGTCTATATGTTTATGATTAATTTCTGATTTTGAATCACCTTCAGTGTAGGCAAAAATCTGATGGAAACCTTTCATTCAGATGATGAATTTCCTTCAGTCCCTTTGTTGTTTAATTTTTTCTCATCACCTGTTATTTTTTTCTTGTTATCAAGAGTTTTTTCCTCCCCCAGGCATGGCAGAGGAGGAGTTGGGGAAAGTTCCTCCCCAGGGGAACCCACTGATGAGCAAAGACACTTTCCCTCCTCCCCTCCTCTGCCTTCACTTCCCTTTTTCCCCCCAATAATCTCTTTTTAAACCTTAAACTATATGGGGCTTCATGTACAGTAACAATTTTTAGGAATCAATATACAAATGTGAAAATAAGATAGATATTCAGGTCTGGAGATCTTACAGGAAATCTATCCCATTCTGCAGAATTCTTAGTTTGAAAGAGGCATAGAAAAATTTTTAATCATTACACTTTGAGATACCGACTCAAAAATTTAGACCCCAATGTTGGAGGTACATTGTCGTTACTATTGATCAGAATAACCTTATAACCATAACCTAAGAGTTTCCACTCATGCATTCTTTTACAAGCAAAGTAGGTAGAATTAGTTCAAAGGAAAATATATTTAAATAGTTTTATTGGATAGTGATCAGAAAGAAACACCCTATTTCCTTTCTATACAGAAGAATTAACACTCCCATTTTATTTTATCACCAGTAGGGATAAAATACATGGAGAAAAAATAGATGGAATGTGATGAAGCACACATATAGGGGATACCCGATGAGCGGAGCACATATATTCATATATTCCTACGCAATTCATACCTTTGACATTCCAGAATTACCAGTGCCTTTTGGTAATATTACTGGGCAACTATGCCTGTACTGCCGGATATCTCCACTGATGGAAATCTACAATGATGCTATGTGTTTCTACTAAATTTTTCTCTGTTACCATTTGTATATCTTTAGCAACAGAGCCTCTTTGGGTCCACTGCCGCACTCCGCTACGATCTGCTCTACCAGCTGGGAGAAAGTAACAGTCTTTTAGGCATAGCCTATGGAAACCATACACTTCCAGGAAGGCAGAAAAAGACAACAGTTTTCAGGCAAAGATTAAGGTGGTCCTTTTTAATAGTTTGTCTCTTGTTAAGTTCAGGCTCCCTATCCAACTTTCCATTCTGACAAAGGGCTTAAGTTTTTTTTTTTTCTAACTTTGTCTCATGACTGGCCATTATTCTGCATTCCCTTCAAGGTGTCTTAGGGACTCCACTTAGAAAAAACTGAAAAGGCACTATATGGAATTTTAATGTCAGTTATTTTTTTAATCTCAGCTGATACCCATGGTTGAGCTTATAAATAAACATGAAAAATCACAAAGGGCCAGGTGGAACTACTTCCCTTTTCCAATATTTCTTCCAGCAACAAAATCTGGTTTTCCTTCACAAGATTAAAATAATGAATTAGCTATATTCTAAAGATTTCTAAAGATCCTTGACTAAATCCTTTACTTACAGTATTGTAAAAAAAAACATTTTTTTCATAATGACTCTGCCAATTCCTCCTTCACATGTCTGCATTCATTTGCACACACAAATACATAAACACACTTTATTTCCCACAATTCTCTTCACAGTTGTAATATCTTCTGAATAGTTTCCCATTCAGATTTATTAGAGACTTCTTTCCATACTAAAAATAAATGTTTTGCTTTTATATTGCCATCTTTCCTGATGCAAAAACAGCTTTCTGGTTCACCACGGCATCATTAACAATGTCTTTCCTTTGATCTACCCATAGGATATTGACTGTGATAATTAGCTTCTCATACTTGGATGGAATTCCCATTCCTGTCAAATGTTTCTGTGAGCCCAGTAGTAGCAATCATACCACTGATAATTAATGTCTCTGGGAGAGCTGCATGAACAACGGAGAGGAGAATAATGGAGGGGGGGGAGGGATAGCATCTAGCTCAACGAAAGAAGTTGCATTGCATTGCTAAACTGACTGGGCTGTTGCACATCATTTAATTGATGATCAGCCAGCCTGATTTACAGGTGGGAAATATTCTCTGCCAGATGATGGTTGATATGTGGTCTCAGTCTTTCTTAAGCTGGCAGGGCCATTTTACAGTGGTTTTAATGTGACTGCTGATGTATTGCAGGTCTTTTTGGGGATGATGCCAATAAAGCCGAATCATCAAAGAGAAACAGCTTGACAATTTCTTTCATCTTGATATTTTACCTGAAGTTGATGCAGATTAAAAAGCCTTCCATCTGTTCCAGTGTAGTTATTGCAAAAGTACTTTTGTGTAGGCTAACTGAAATATCTTTAAACAACTTCAAGTTCTATAGAAAATATTTTTAAAGAGATATACAAGTCAGAATTTATGATTGTTATCTTGTGGTCAGCCTCAAAAGTGTGAAGTATGAAAAGACATGGACGAGAAAGAAAGAATGAATAAGGATATTTCAGGAATTAAAATTTGATTAGGAGTATTTAATATTTATGAGTATTTTAAAACTTTCTAAGCCTTTTATAAATATCACTTCATTTGACACTTACAAATACCCAGGGAAGTATGTGCTATGACTATCTAGATTTCATAGATGAAGAAATGGAGGCTGAGGGAGTTTGAAGTCATCAGTCTGGAGTAATACCCTTAGGGAGTATCTGAGGCATGGTTTGACTTCATGCTCCTGATTCCAAGTCCTGAACTCTTGTTCACTGTTCCTTCTGGTTTCCTTACTAAATTAAGCTCCATTCCCTTATCCTACCCTCCATGTTTCAATCCCAGTATATTTTCCTGAATTTATCTTCCAATATTATCCAGATGTACCCACTAATCTTGTCAAACTACTCCAATTTAAGTGGGACAGAGCTCTCTGTGCCACAGTCACAGAGATCTACTTTAAAAGCCAGTAAGAGGGTTAATTATCATGAGGTAGAAGCAAATCAAAAAAGAAAAGACCATAGAAACTTTTATTATTTGGAACTCAAAATCTTTCTTGTGGAAATGAATGCTGAAAACCAAAAAAAAAAAAATAATTAATTAATTAAAAACAAAACAAATGCTTGTTGAATTGCTTGATGTTTCATTTTCTCAAGCAGGACAGGAACTAGCATACTATTTGTCAAAAACACAACATAATGAATGATAGCAATTTCTATTATTTTTCAAATAGCATGGTGACTCAGATCCAAGGCATTCCTGAAAATAATTTTAACATAACTAAAATATTCCCTTCCTAAATTGCAACTTTTTGATGTCCTGCACTCTTTCAAAATTTAACTCAAGTGCTACTTCTCCCAGGAGGCCTTTCATTATACCCTCAGCTGTTAGTTCCCTCTAAGGTTACCTTCCATTTACTGTATTTATCTTCCATGTATTGATTTATATACATTGTCCCTCATATTAGAAGGTCAGCCCCTTGAAGACAAGGAATATTTTTGTTTTTTCTCTGTATTACACAGAATTTTCTTCAATCCTAGAACATTAAGCACTTAATACAGATTTGTTGTCTAGTGCAATAATATAATCACAATGAATCTCATTATTAAAATCACTAAGCCTACTTGCTACTTTCCTACTGAAGTAATTTACCAGCTTCACAGATATCCCTAGGGTACGATGAAGAGGACTATGAGGTTGGACCGCTTGAGAAGCCCTATCCTGCTGAGGAGGAAGGGACATCAGATACTCTAATAGATAATCAGTCTGTAAGTCTCAACCATTACTAATGAAAAATGTAGAAATATAATACTAGCCTCCTTTATTCATCTTCTTTCAGGATGCATTTTTTGATTCTGTGATTTCTTAGCCCTTCAAGAATCCCTTCACGTTCATCTTAACTTGGTTTTACCTAAACATCACCTGCGGATCACAATAAAAATTTCTTTGCCCTTTCATCCTCTTAGGTACAGCCCAAACAGGTATTCTGTCATTTCTAGTTTTATTGGAAGCATCAAGTGTCTGCCAAGGAGATATGGTATGTACAACAACAGTCATAAAATGAAATTTGTTTCGAATCAGTCATATCAAGATTGAGTAGCAACAGAAGAATGATTCTGGTATCTCAGCTTTACACAAAGAGGAAAAATGTGTATATTTTCTTGGGAAGGGACGTAAATCTCTTGCTTTTAGAGAGGGGGTACAGAGACAGACATGTTCAAGAATAATGATACTTCAGATATTGCAGTCCAGGGGAAAGAGTTTTGGATTTCAAGCCAAAACCTTGAGTTCAAATTCTGGCTCTGCTATTTATCATGTGACCTTGTGCAAATCACTTAAACTTTTAAAACTTCTGTTACCCCAACTAGAAAATGAAGTTGTCCTAAATGACCTCTAAAGCCCCCTTCACCCTTTACTCTATGATCCTTTGGTTCTAAGAAACAGGGTTGATTTGAGATAGAAAAGGAGTTTCTGGACAATTTTTGAAAAGATTCATTTGGCCCCAACAGGATAGTTCTATTTTGCAAAACTAGATAGGCATACTAAGAAAAACAGCATTAAATAATAGACACTGGTTTAACAAGAAGTCTAACTCTTCTAAAGCTAAAGGGATCACTTTGATTCAAGGGTAAAGCAATGACTCAAATTTAGGTGCTTCTTAATGTTTCTCAGGATTATCTTACAACATTTCTTAGTGAAAATTAATAAGAAACTGATTACATCTATTAGCTTATAACAATCCCATTGTCCTTCCTTCAGAAGTGAAAGCTCAAAAGACAAAAAGAATAACAAGGTTATTGTAAGTGGTGAGCTTTTACCAGTTAGTAAACATCTTGGTTATTATAATAGAGACAGGATTAATTTGACAACTGTGTCCTAATTCAATTTCTTGACAAAAGGAGATTTATTTAAGAATTCAATAGAGGAAAGGAAATATACATATTTGTAGAATATTGAAAGTTTCTTTCCATTTGCCACTTTCAGATTATTTCAATAGTCTTCCTCCTTGTATCCTTTTCTCCTGCCTAATAGAGAACAACCTTTTATAATGTATTTTTTTAAGAACTGAGAAAAAGGAAGAAAAGTAAAAAATTGATCAATGCATCAAGAAAATATTAAATGAAGGTTGAAAACTCATGGATTCCAACTTAGTATTTGTTTCAATAAATGTTATTTGTATATTTTAAATCTTCAAAAAGATCCTAATATTATTTGCCAAAGAGCCATCCTATATAATAAATAATAATTATGAAAATAGCAAATTAAGATAAAATATAAACAAAATTGAAATAATACACTGGAGATATCTGAAACTTTGTGAAACCTACAATTTCCATAGATCTTACACATTTGTAAAGGTATTGGGTTGGGACATTTTCTCATTTTTCTCCTTTTTAGACATCATTTTTCTTTATAATTTTGTAACATTCACTACTGATTTTTTGTGGTTCTATTTATTTACAACACTTTAGGGTTGTAGACCTTTGTGTGTTTGTATATATGTACGTATGTATGTATATAAATATAGATACATGCATGCACACATTTTTATTCATATATATTAATAAATGCATGTATATATATATAATTCACATTTTTTTCATTTCACTGTGTATTAATTCATGTAAATCTCCCCATGCGTCTCTGTATTCATCATATAAATATATATATATATATATATATATAGTTTATTAGAGCATAATATCGTGTCATGGTATTCATCTGTTATAACTTGTTTAGCCATTCTTCAAATTATAGTTATTTTCTTTGGTTAAAATTCTTTACTATCATAGAAGTGTTGCTATAAATGTTTTTTTTTTGTGAATATAAGTGATCTCCTTGAAGTATAAGCCTAGTAGTAAAAACTCTAGGTCAAAGAGTTTATTTATATAATTGTCAATTGTTTTTTGATATAATTATATTGAACCACTGTTCAACCAGCAATGCTCTAGTGTATCTACATTTCTTGTACCCATTAATCTTTGACTATTGTTGTCTTTTGTCATCATTGTCAATTTTGCTACTGTTAGGTGAAACTTGTTTTTGTTTAAATTTTCATTTCTCTTATTGCTAGTAATTTGGAGAATTATTTTACATGGTTGTAAATACTATGTGATTCTTTTAAGCATTGGTTGTTTATATTCAATAGCATTCAATTAGCAGAAAATTACTTTTGGTTATGCAGATGTATGTATACATATGTAATTTTTATACATCTGTATGTATGATACCTATATATGTATATATATAGGTTAATCACTTTTTATCTTGAATTTCAAACACTTAACAGAGACATTTAATAAAAGAGCTTATGTTATATGTGCTGAAAGTTCTAGGCAGTTTTTTTATTATTTCCTAAATTATGGTATTTTTTTAAAGATCACTCTTCTGAGTGATCAATAATTCTTATTTTAGTTTCCAGTTTTTGAGATAAACATATTTACTTATATAATCTTTTTAATTTCATTACTTTTTTTCTTCTCCATCTCCAGATTGTCCTTTACTTTTTTTCTAAAACACATGGAATTTTCGGTGAGAATCGTAACTTCTGAGGTGAAGGCTTGCAGAGCTCTTTTCAGAGCTGTTTATCTATGTTTGGTGTCCACCTGTCACTCAGTTCTTGTCTGTGGCTCCAAGAACCTATAGGATACTCAGCAATCACATTCTGGTAAGAATGTCTCAGCATAGGGCTAAGCTAGTTTGAGTACAACTGACAGGCTACAAATCCATTGATGACTTAGGAGGATGTCTACCCCAATGATGTGAAGACTTGCCCTTATCCCAGCAGAATGACATAAATGTTCTACCAGCCATAAAGGTGGATGAATCAGGAGCTACTTAGTGTCTAGAGCTTGGTCACACACTGAAGATGCCAAGGTCACTCACTGCATCCTGGGCCATTATCAGTCATCTTGACTTAGACTTGCCACTAGACTTCTCGACTCTGAAACAGAACTCTACCTCACTTAAAATCAATTCACATGCTAGTCAAGACATCATCTTGTGATGTCATTTGTCTTCTTTGAAAATGAAGGGCAAAAAAACACCTGAATTTGTCTTGCTAAAATCAAAAGGAAATTACTACCAAAGCAAATTATAATTCTATGGTTATATGGCTGAATGTAATGTCATTAGTTAGGTATATTTAAAGCCAAGGTGAAAAAAATATTACTTACCATAGCTTGAGGTACATAAATAGATGCTCATAGAAGGTCAAAAGAAAATAGGTTTCTCCACTCATTTTTACATCTATTTTCTCTACAAAAAAGAATGATCATAAGCATGGTAGAATTGAATGAAAATGTTTAAAAGGAAATTGAAAGTCATGATAAGAGAGGGGATGATCATTATCTTCCCCTGTAGGATCTGTATTCCTTGGGAATTAATGAATTTGTAGATGTGATTTCAGAATTGACTAGTGATGACCTTTGAGAATTGTGGAACATGGGATTGATTATGTGAGCTTAGAATGCAAATATTGTTATAATCTCCAGCAAGGGGAAGAATATCGATTCTTTACACCTGTAGGCAGACAAATTTGATGTTGATTTATGGTAGAGTGAATTTCTGAAAACTCAAAAAGGGAAAGACTTTGATCAACATGTATTAATATGGGCTGTTTCAGAATAAGTCATGTTAGAATAATCTCATTTTCTTAGCAACATTGTCAGTCTTGGGATGTATGTGAGTAGTATGTATATGTATATGTGTAAACAAACACACACATATGCATATATATTAAAATCAAGTCATTTTGTAAAATCTAAAAAATATCTTATATGTAATTTGGAGATATATGGGAAGGATAGCTGTGATGTGGAAATGGATTTGAACTTGCTTGGGAAAACAGTAAGCTTTAATGGGGCATAATCCAGACCTATGGCTAGAACTTGCAAAGAAACATTAATAAGAGGAAGACTTGAACAAGTAGAAATGATCAAATATAAAATGGGATGTTATTTAATAGTAGAATGGGAAAGTATACATCAATTGCTCATTCATTTTCTCTACCCCTCATAGCAAAAGCTTACTTTATCTTCATAAACGTGCCTTAACTTACAGATTTTCCTGTAGCTTCTTCAACAATTTAAATTTTCTATATCAATGTAAATAAGTTGAGTTTTACCCCTTAAGAACTACCCATAAGTATTTACTATAAAGACATTGGATTATGATTTAAAAAAAAATGAATCAATCACTATGTATCTTCAGATTACACAGATCTTTTTACCCCACCAACTACCTGATTTCCTTCCAATTTCATTGGCCTTGGTTATCTTTATGTACAAATTTTCAAATTAATGTAACTGACATTATACATATTGTCTTTTGAGATCCCATCATTTCTTTTAATCACGAACTCTTACCTATCAATCGATCTAACAAGAACTGTCTCCCTTAAGTCTTATAACTTGTTTCTTAATTTATGTCTGAATCATGTACCAATTTGGAGCTTTTATTGGTATATTATGAGATATTGCTAGTTTATCACTAGTTTCTGCTAGACTAATTTCCAATTGTCTCAACTGATTATATAATCAGTTTTCACTTCAGTAGATGAGATGTTTTAGTTTATACAACACTATGCTCTTTTGTTTCTGTATGTTGCTTATCTCATCTGTCTCATAGATGTATCTCTCTCTTTTAAAATTAGTAGCATATTATTTTCATGATTATGTGGCCAGTTAGGTGGTGTAGTTGATAGAGGAGTATACCCAGGCTGGAGTCAAGAGAATCCAAGTTCAAATATGTCCTCTGGCATTTAGCAAGTTTTGTGATACTTCGAAAATTTGTTTAATCTAAATGAATTTAGTTATTTATAAAATGAGAAATTAAGAGGGGGGAGGAGCCAAGATGATGGAGCAGAAAGACACACATACGCGAGCTCCCGAAACCATAGCCTATAAAATACCTGTAAGGAGGAACTCCCAACAAGTTCTGGAGCAGAGGAAGCCTTGGAACGATGGAGTGGAGGAGATTTCTGTTCCAGAGAGACCAGAAAAACCAACACCAGGGGTCCATCAGGCACCGGACCCAGAGCCCAGCCCTGCCCTGGCTGTGTGGCCTCCGGAGGAGTGGATCTGGGCTGGCTTCAAGGATGGAATCTCCAGTGGCCCCATGGTTCCCTCCGCCCACGGGTGCAAAGGTCAGTGAGAGGGCCTCTTTGGCAGGCTGAGGGGGAAGCGGGGTGTCTCCATAACTCAGGCCCCCTCAGGAGGCAGCAGCTGACAGGAGCTCCCAAAGCAGACAGGAGTTCTGGTCCATTGTTGAAAATCTCCACGTAAACCCCCTGAGGTAACAAAGCCTTGTGAGGTGGCCCTGCCCCCACCTGAGAACCTGAATTTGATCTTACATTGAATAGCATCCCTGCCCCCTCTGAAAGCCCTGAGGCTGGGAAGCAGCATTTGAATCTCAGACCTCAAGCACTAGCTGGGCAGATCTGGAGGGTGAGGTAGGTGTGGAGAGGAAACTCAGAAGTCAAGTAACTGGCTGGGAAAATGCCCAGAAAAGGGGAAAAAAAGTAAGACCATAGAAGGTTACTTTCTTGGTGAACAGATATTTCCTCCTTTTCTTTCTGATGAGGAAGAACAATGCTTACCATCAGGGAAAGACACAGAAGTCAAGATTTCTGAATCCCAAACATCCAAGATAAATATTCAATGGTCTTAGGCCATGGAAGAGCTCAAAAAGGATTTTGAAAATCAAGTTACAGAGGTGGAGGAAAAACTGGGAAGAGAATGAGAGATGCAAGAAAAGCATGAAAAATGGGTCAATATCTTGCTAAAGGAGACCCAAAAAAATGCTGAAGAGAAATTAATAGCATTTACCCCACAGGATTGTTGTGAAGGTTATGTGAGATGATAAATGTAAAGCACTTAACATAGTCTTGGTTAAACAGCAAGTACTATATAAACATTAGCTATTAGCATCATTACTGTCCTCAGTATTACCACTTTGTAGTATAGTTTGAGATTTGTTATTGCTAAAAAAATCTTCTTTGCCACTTTTAAAATTATTTCCTATGAGATTCTCAACATTTTGTTGCTACAGAAAGACTTAGTAGCCATTTTTTCGACTCTAAAATAAATATTTTGGTGGTTTAAATAGAATTTCATTTAAAAAGCACATTAATTCTAATAGTATTATCATTTTATTTAATGAATTTTGGTTGTATTGAGCAACTTCTTTTATTCAACAGATTAATATTGGAATAAATTGATTTTTAACGTTTGATATATTTTATAAATTAATATGGTTCCAGTACTGCTGTGTGGTAGTTCATTTATGTATTATTCAGTTGTTGTTTCTGTTGTTCTTGTTTTCTAAATTGGCTTAAAACCTCTATCAACATTTTATGAATATTTATTTAGTTAGTTTATCAAGTACATTCACATATAGTTGGTAAAGTAGATTTTAAAATTTATTTGAAGTCTTATTTTCAATGAATTCACAATTATTCATTTTTGATTTGGTGATTTGGTTTTACTTTCTCATTTAAAAATCAAATTAGCCAATCTTTTTCTATTTTATTTGTGTAAAAAAAAACACCAAAGTATACTTGTAGGTATTATTTATGTATTGTATATTTTATTTTAACTTTTGACAATATATCATTTTATATTCATTTGAGTGGTTTGAATTTCTTTTTATTAAGATTTTTGGTTGTTTTTTTTTTTTTTTGCCAATTCAGTGTTAGTTTTTTCTCTTTTTGTTTATTAAAATACATAGGTGATATTTTTAAAAATCTTTTGGATGCATTCCAAAATGGTGGCTTGTGTTATTTTTGTAATTTATCCTCAATGTAATTATCTATTGTTTCTAAAATTTATTTTATCATAATTAAGAATTTTAAATCCCAATTTTTCCTTCTCTTTCCCTACTATATTGTTCCTCTTACTTTCTTTTCAGTTTTTCTTCATTTTGAGATCACTAAAAGGTAAAAGTAGCACTCTCTAGAATTGTCTTTAATTGTCTACAATTTTATTTGAGTTGTGAGGGAGTACTTGTGTCATCTCCCCTTTAAAAGAGCATAAAAACTCCATCTTTGGTTAACCTTTATGAAGTCTTGATCATGTGTACCTTTTTATTTTTGTATTTTTTTCTGTGTTTGAATATTCAAGTTTTTACTCAGTTTTGTTCACCAAGAATACTTGGAAACTCCCTGTTCCATCAAAGTTTTATGTTTCCCCTTATAAGATTATATCTTTTTTTTTTCTCTGAGTAGGTCATTCCTAGTTATAAGCTAATATATTTTGTGTTTTGGACAAATCATGTTCCAATCTCTTTGTTTCTTTAGGATGGTAGTTATGAAATGATGTGTGATTCTCATGAAAGTTATTCCATACTTGAATTCTATTTTTTTCTTGTTGCTTCCAATAATTTCTTGCTTCCTTGAAATGCTATTCTAGGAGAAGGGGTCCCTTTTGAGATTTCTTTTAAGGGATAACTGATGGATTCTTTCTATTTTCAAATTTTAATATGTCACTGAGAAATCTCTCAAATATCTTTCAAGATTTCTTGACAGTTTTGGTCATTGTGTTCAGCAAGGCCAGTAATTCTTAAATTATTTCTCCTTAATATGTTTTCCAAGTCAAATATTTTTGAAATATCTGAAATTCATTATATTTTTCTCTATTTTTTCTCATCTTTTGATTTTATTTCAATTTTTGTTATTGCTACTCTCTCTAAATTGCTTAAGTCATTAAAAATTTCCATTTGTCCCATTCTAATTTTCTTGGGTTGGATTGCATGTCTCTTGTCCTGATGTAATAATTCTCTTTTCACACCTTTCCTTAATAGTCCTCATTTCATTTCTAATTCTTTCCTTCAGTGCTCTTATTTCACCAATCATTTAACTTGAAAGAAGCCTCTCATTTTATTTCTTGCAGGAATTCTAGGAATTCTAGTTGAATATGCACAAGAAAGAATGTTTTTTTTTTTTTAAATCTATTAAGATATTTTGGTGTCGTTCTTTCTTCTGGGTTGACATCTTGTCAGCTTTGTTAAACAAAATAGCATTTTGTAGTGGGATTCTTCTTTCTTTCTTTGTCCTGCTAGCCCTACCTCTTATATTCAGATATTTTTGTAAGGCTAAGTTCTCTGCACTTCTTGAAGGAATGCTTGGACTTTACTTGGTGCTATTTTGTTTTCTTTTTGGTCCTAATCCTGCTTTCGCTGGATAATTACTGTTGTATTCTTTTAGGATCACAGAAGTAGCTCAAACTCTGCAGTAGCAATTTCTCATTATTCACAAAAATATCTAATCCAGGGTGAAGACAGATTGCTGCCTTCTTCATCTGAATTTCTGGTCAATGCAACTATAGGCTTTCCTTTGATTGAAACACAAGTAGAATGCTGCTAGTGCAAACCACTGTCAGCTAGCTGGAAAGCACAGCAAAATTTAGCAGGTCCAGATCAGCAGAACTCCAGGATTATCATTGGTCTGAATCCCATGCTCCAATTATTGTACAGTAGAAATTTGTACTAAGCGGGGACTAGCTATAAGACCATATGGTACTCTCACAGTAAAAGTCAAACAACTTCAACTTTCTTCTATCAGATCTCCCTAATTAGTCTCTAGAAAAAGATAAAACTCAAAGTCCCTAACCACTGTTTGCCACAGGATATCCACCATAGACCTAGGTTTCCTCTTCAGTCTTATCTGTAATTCTAATCTAGCTCCATAGTGGAACTGACAAAGCTTTCATTTGGCACCTCTTCATGTTCTCTCACCTCAGACACTTGACACTCACTAGATGTGTGACCTTGGGCAAGTCACTTAACCCCAATTGCCTCATCCTGGGTCATTTACAGTCATCCTCATGAATATCTGGTCACTGAATTCAGATGACTCTGGAGGAGAAGTGATGCTGGTGACCTGCACAGCCCTGCCTCACTCAAAATAAAGTCAAGGGCAAGTCATGTCATTATTTCTCTGATGGCATGGTGTTCTTCGGTAACGAAGGATGAGCACACCATTCATGTTCTCTGGACAGCAACAGATGACTTAGGACTGATTCCAATATATGCTCTTCCCTTAGTACACAGTTCTGTGTCTTTTTGTTCTCTGAGCTGGAAGGCTCTGCAAAGAACCCTAATGACAGTTTCTATCCAAAGACCTTTACTGTGTCCCTATGCTCCTCTGTGCTGGTAAAATCACAAACTGTGATATCCTTTCCTTGTATTTCCTAATCAGAATTTGATCCAAAGTGTTTTCTGGACCTTGTTCAGAATAGTTTTAAAAGAGAGAGAACTAAGCTGTACTGCTTCCTCCTACTCAATCATTTCAAGTTGTCTCTTAAATTTGAATTTGAAAATTAACCTTCGATACAAAAAATATAGGAGATATATTATCAAATACCCTTAAAAAAATACATGGAGAAGTCCACAAGTGTTCAATTATTTTTCATGAATAGTTGTCATCCTCTCCTTTGTGCTTAGAGTAGGTAGAAGGAAATATATGTTTAAAATGCTTAAAATTTTGCCCAAAGTAAATTAGTATTTTCTTTTAATTAGTAGAAAGTATCCAATTTTGGGATTAGCTGAATTGTAACTCCTTAAAATAAAAAAAAAAAAACAAAGAGTAATATTGTGAAGCCTATGTTCAAATCCGTCATTTTGCCATTTGCCTTTGTTTTCTACTTTTATTTGATCTGATGCTGATACCTAATCTTATCCTAAATCTTATTATATTTATTCTCTTTTCAGTTTTATTAATTCCTCTTTCAAGTTTAACCTAAGATGTCTTTACATTCTTCCTAAAAATCCTTTTCATGTATCCTACTAAATAGGGAAGTATGATATTTGTTACCATGTCTCTCCTAAATTTTTCTTAAATTCCTTATTACTTTTTCACTATCTTTCTGTCTCTGACTCTATATGTCTCTATCTCTCTATCTCTATCATGTCCTTCTCTCCTTCATCATTCATCCATCTTTCTCATCCTTTCATATATATATATATATATATATATACACACACATACATATATGTATATATGTATATACACACACATATATATGTATACATATTTAAGTTTTGGCTGATGTGAGAGGAGGCATGAAAGAGGAAGGGGGAGCTACATCACCTGCAGAATGCCAGAATCCATCTCCACAAATTTGTTTCCCTACCATATACCTACATAGGTCAAGCTAAATATGTGGTCAACGATCTAAGGAAAGTCTTTGGGGAGGACAAGCAGAGTTGCTATTTCTAAGGTTCTTGGGCTCAGGGTCTTTGGACAAGATGGGAGGTAGTTGGTAAGGGGATTTGCCTACCTGTTCCATGCCTCTGTCTTTCTCAGAATGCCATGCTATTTGGCCTTGACTACTTTTCCTGTTCTTTTGGTTATACTGACATTGGTGATAGTGAGAATGATTACCTATGTCTTTATGAGAGTTGGTCTCCTGTATGATTGTTTGGCTGAGCTGGAAACAGAGCCCATGATCTAGAAGTGGGGGAACACTACAGTTTTTGAGTCTAGTCAACTTGCTTACAGATTGTTGGCACTTAGTACTGAAGATGGTAGGAATGGCAATCACTTGGTTCCCAAATGTTGTGTCTCTTGATGATGGTTGAAAATTCAAAGCTGAAAGCTAATGACCAAGCTCCAATCCAATTCAACAAGCATTAACATGTCTACCATGTGTCAAAATATTGTGTCAATCATCAGGAATTTAAACACATTACAATACCTGTCGTCCTAAAACTTAGATACTATTCAATACATGCTCTGGTTATGACTCTTATAACTAAAATACAAATTAGAATTCTGGTAAAGTTCCACCCACATTCCAGCCTACCTGGTAAAAGCTTATTTTAAATTGGTGTTTCTACACTTCTGTCTATTAAACGTTTTGGCAAAGTAAATTATATAATCTATGTAATACTTACATAATCCACTTAAGAAAAACAGAAACACATAAACACAAACATAATCCTCTATTAATAATAAAATTAGCAACAATGACAAATAACATTGCTATAGTGCTTATTATGTGCCAGGCACTGTGATAAGTACTTTACAATTATTTGATTTGATATTCACAACAAACTTGGGAGATATTTACCATTATTATCTTCATTTTACAGATGAAGAAATCAAGGCAAACAAAATTTGAGTGACTTATTCAGTCACAGAGTTATTAAGAGTATAAAGGTAGATTTGAATCCTGGTCTTCCTGACTATAGGCTCAGTGGTCTATCTATTGTGCCACCATACTAACCCTCATTCCCAATACTAATGAGAAGAAAACTGCATATTCTGATGGGAAATAAGATTGGTAGATGAAATCTATGATTCTTTACAGCTCTAAAATACTTCAGGAGGCAAATAGGACCAGTAACCATAAAAATATGTGATCACAATATGATCATGAATTCTGCCTGAGATTATATATACCATGAGTCAGCTAGAGGCATATCCAGGCAACACTTGGACAACCACTACTTAATAGAGTACAATAAAAGTTTAAATTAAGAGGAACTTCCCATGAACTTAGCAAAATGAACATTACTGTGAAGATTATGGTCTCAATTATTTGGATATATATATCCAAATAATTATATATATATAAATAAACAATATAAAACTGGCTTCAAATGGTCCTGATTTTGTGCTTTTCCCCCGGACCCCTACAATGCCTCTCATAAAACCTTACACAACATATTAACATCCTCAGTGTCTTGCTGGATACTGAACTTTATAAGAGATTAGCTTAGTTTTCCCTTCACAATCATATACAATATATACATATGACTTCCAAGAATGTTGATTAAAGTCATTAATAATCTTTGAAATTATAAAAATAATTTTCCATTTGGAAACCACAAAATGCTTTCAGTGCAACAAAATTATTAGCTTCCAATTCAAAGCTGGCTATCTCTCAACTCAAGAGCTGTAAAGAAGGCTTTGTGTTGACCTCAGTAAAAGTAGAAAGAGTTGGCTCGATGTGATGACTAATCTACATAAAATTACTGTAAGTTAATATCATTAAATGGTTCCTCTGTGATATAACAAATATATTTCTAGAATGGTTGTCCAAAAATTATAAGAGAAATTTATAATGTAGTTCTTCCAGAGACATTATTAGAGTAGGAAAAAATTAAATTCAGGTCAGGCAATCACATTCAACTTACATAGGGAACGAAGTGTGGAATGGTGACTGAAAGCAGCAACAACATTGAGCAATTTGAGAAATTATTAAAAAGTAATGAGTTTTGCATAATTTCCATTATGACAATATCATTCACTGAAAATTGAAATCCAATATACTTCTAAGGTTTTTATGTTCAATAAGTTAATTTCAAACAATAGCACATTTTTCATAATGTATCATCCCACACTTTTTATATTAAATCAGTTAAAAATAGTAAACATGCTTTTTTAAAATTCCCATACACTAGGGTTGAAATAAGGAATAGTTTCTCAAGTATAATTCATTTTGTCACTCTTTAATTTAACTTTACCAAAGTCAGAGAATCTCAGAGAATCTTAATTTATAACCTATAACAAGGTTATATACCTATAACAAGATGGGTCTAATCAGCAGACCTTGGAAAGTTTCATAGGGAGACTTGAACACTTCAAGCAAGGAAGAACTCACTGCTTCCCACAGTACCTTGCTACAGTTTTAAATAATTGATTTTTGGTTCAATAGCAGTTTCATAGGTTCTGGACTTGTGCTTGACATCTTGATTAATGGTCTTCAAACTAACTGTGTTATCAAATTATGTTGACCTATCCATTCCTTCACTTACTGATTTAACTTCTTCTTTCAACGGTGACATTGATTCCTGACTCTTATTTTAAGTTCCTTAATCCCAGGTTTTCTAGTCTGATATTTTTTTAAATTAAGAAGTATCTTATTTTTCCCTAAATAACATATCAAGAAACACTTTAGAATTCATTTTTACAAGATTTTTCAGTTCCAAATTTTTCTTCTTGACTCCTGTTCCCACTTCTGAGAATTGTTAACAACCTGATATGGTTTATATATGTTCTATCATGTAAAACATATTTCCATGTTCATCACAGTTGTGGAAGAAGCAACAGAGCAAAAGGAAATAAAACCATGACAAAGAGTAAAGTGAAAAATATGCTTTGATCTGTATTCTGAGTCCGTCAGTTCTTTTTCTGGATATGAATGTATTTTCTTTCATGAATCCTTTGTACTTTTGTTGAATCATTGCATTGCTGAAAAGAGCTGAGTCATTCAAAGTTATGGCACAATGTTGCTGATACTGTGTACTGCTCATTTCACTTTGCATCAGTTCATACAAGTCCTTCCAGGTTTGTTTTTTTTTTTTTCTGAAATCTGGCTATTCATCATTTCTTATTGCACAATAGTGTTCCATTACATTTATATACCACAGCTTTTTCAGTCTTTCCCCAATTGATGAGCACCCCTCAATTTCCAATTTTTTGCTACCACAAAAAGGTTGGTATAAATATTGTTGTACATATAGGTATTTTTCCCTTTTTTATGATCTCTTTATGATACAGACCTACATTGCTGTATCAAAAAAATGCCCAGTTTGGTTGTCTTTTGGGTGTAGTTCCAAACTGATCTCCACAGTAGCTGAATTAGTTTATAACTCCACACACAATGCATTACATTAGCATCCCAATTTTTACATATCCTCTCCAACATTAATCATTTTTCTTTTTTGTCACATTGGCCAATTTGATTGGTATGGGGTGATATTTCAGTGTTGTTTTAATTTACACTTCTCTAATCAAAAGACATTTAGAGCACTTTTTTTTTAAATTAATTTATTTGGTTTTCAACAATCACTTTCATAAGTCTTAAATGTTCTCCCCCTCCCTCTCACCTCCATCCCCAAGACAGCATACAATCTTACATGGGTTCTACACACACATTCTTATTAAACACATTTTCTCATTAGTCATGTTGCATATAAGAATTAAAATGAATGGGAGAAACCATGAGAAAAAAACAAAACAAAATATAACACAAGAGAAAATAGTGTGCTTTATTCTGTGTTCTGATTCCATAGTTCTTTCTCTAGATGTAGATGGCATTTTGCCTCAAGATTCCTTTGGGAATACTTTGGGTCCTTGCATTGCTACAAAGGGCTAAGCCTATCAGAAACAATACTCACACACTGTAGTTGTTACTATGTACAGTGTTCTCCTGGTTCTGCTCATTGAACTCCTCATTGCACACAGCATCAGCTCATATAAGTCCTTCCAGGCCTCTCTGAAGCCCTCTTGCTCATCATTTCTTATAGAATGACAGTATTCCATTACATTCAGATACCACAACTTGTTTAACCATTGCCCAGTTGATGGGCATTCCCTTTATTTCCAATTTTCGGCCGCTACAAAGAGTGTTGCTATAAATATTTTTGTATATGTGGGAGCTTTTCCCATTTTTATAATCTCTTTGGGATACAGTCCTAGAAGCAATACTGCTGGGTCTACCGCACTTCATCATATGCTTGTAGATATTTTGGATTTTTCATCTGAAAATTTCCTGTTCATATCCTTTAACTATTTATCAATTGGGAAATGACTTGTATTCTCATAAAGTTAGCTCAGTTCTCTTTATATTTGAGAAATGAGGCCTTTATCAGAGACACTTGCTGTAAAGATTGTTTTCTATTCTGATCTTGTATCTGATGGGAAGTTATACTTGTATATTATTTTTCCTTTGAAATAGTTATGTTTATTTCCTCTGTGCCTGTTTATTTTTTGAGGAAAATAAGCAAAGATAAATATTACTAATTGTTATATAACAATTTGCATATTTTAAACATATTGATGGATCTTCAATGAAAGAAACATAATCAAATGGCAAATGGTGTTCATGATTTCAAATAGGAACTGTAAATCTCTTCTGCATGTAAGGAAAGGTAGTAAAGATAACCAGCATGTGGCTTCCCTTTTGACAGATACTTTTAGAAGGCAAAAATTTTACCTTAACCAACAGAAAATTATGAGGGGAAGGGGATAAAAGAAGGAGAGACTGATAGAAGGGAAGGTAAATTAGGGAAGGTGGCAGTCAGAAGCAAACTACTTTTGAGGATGGACAGGGTGAAATGAGAGTGTAAAATAAATAAGAGGAAATAGAATGGGTAGAAATATCATTAGTAATTATAATTGTTAAAAATCATAAGTATCTCTGATAAAGACCTGATTTCTCAAATATAGAGAGTACTGAGATAATTTTTTAAAAAGCTATTTTCCAGTTGATAAGTTGCCAAAAATTATTAACAGGAAATTTTTACATAAAGTACTCAGTTATATATAGCCATTTTTTAAAAGTGCTAAATCACTATTGATTAGAGAAAAGCAAATTAAAAATAATTTTGAGATACCACCTCACACCTATCAGATTGTCTAATAAGACAGAAAAGGAAAATTACAAATGTTGGAAAGTGGGGAAATTGACACATTACTTAATTGTTGGTGGACTTGTGAACTGATTCAACCATTTTGGAGAGCAATTTGTAACTATGCCCAAAGGACAACCAAACTGTATATACCCTTTGATCCAGCAATACCATTACTAATTCTGTATCCCAAAGAGATTATTTTTTTCAAAATGAAATGACCTGTACATCCAAAAATATTAATAGCAGTTCTTTTCTGGGGGCAAAGAATTGGAAATTGAGGAAATGACCATTAAGGGGTGAATGATAGGAAAAGTTGTGGTATAAGATTGTGATGGAATACTATTGTGCTATAAGAAAGGATCAGAAGAATGCCCTCAGGAAAACCTGAAAAGACTTACATGAACTAATATAAAGTGAAATGAGCAGAACCAGGAGAACACTGTATAAAATAACAGCAATATTACATGATGATTAACTATGACTTAGCTATTCGCAGTAATATAATGATCCAAGATAATTCTGAAGGAATTATGATAAAAATACTATCCACTTCCAAAGAAAGAACTGAATGCAGAACAAAGCATGTTTTTTTAAAAGAAAACTTTTATTTTTCTTCTTCTTTTGTCTCTTTTCTTTCACAATATGAATAATATAGAAATATTTTGTATGACTGCACATGTATAACTTATATCAAATTGTTTGACTTTTGAATGAAGGGGAGAGAAAAAAGAGAGAGAATTTGGAGTTCAAAATAAAAAAAAAACAAATCAACCAATGTTAAAATTGTTTTTACCTGTAATTGGGAGAAAATTCGAAATAAAAACAATAAAGCAAATGACTTTTATATAAAAGAGTTATCTACAATTCATATGCATCGTCGGTTCTTGTCTGTATACTTTGGGTTGTCTTAAGGTCAAGTATGCCAGAAAGGTAAGGGAAACATTTAAATAGAAGACTCCATCCTTGTAATGCTATTTACTTATATTACCATCATCAAAAGTATGAAGACTTCTATTTTGCCATGATCCTGGGACTATAGTCATATTCCTACTTTTTAAACATTTCAAATTATTTTTGAATAGTAGTAGTAATAATGGAAATAACAGTAGTAGAAATAATACTTAATAATACTAATAATAGAGTCAACAGCAGAATTATTATATTACTAGTACTATCAACTGCCCAACTGCCTCTGTAATGGTAGCAGTAATAGCAGTAATAATGAAAAATTATATTACTACTGGTACTCATATTACTATTTATGCTATTAATAATAATGGCACTAGGACTAGTAACTTTGCATGGATATAGGGAAGAAATTAAAGTCTGAAAAGGTCTGAGTTCAAGATCTGATTCTGAGACATAATTGCTCTATAAACATGGATATGTTCATTAATTTCTCAGTAAATTCTCTAACATTACAAGTTACACACTGGCTGTTATTTATATTGGTAAAGCCAGTTTACACCTCAGTGTTTTCCATACTATTGACACCATACAACCAGAAAACCTCTCCCTCCCTCCCTCTCTCTCTCTCTCTCTCTCCCTCTCTCTCTCTCTCTCTCTCTCTCTCTCTCTCTCTCTCTCTCTCTCTCTCTCTCTCTCTCTCTCTCTCTCTCTCTCTCCCTCCCTCTCTGTCTCTCCTCTCACATATCCTATTAATCATCTGATGGATCAAATGAGCTTTATCTATTCATCTATTTTTCAATTCTAATATACCATTATCATTCTCACATAACACAATCAAGAGCTCACCTTAAGTTTAGGGGACAATATATTGGCCACTTGGTTTTCTCTTTAAAATTAGGGAGGTCATTATAGAATTACGAGTTCAGTTACACTTACCACAGATCTCTAGTTAATTTTCCCCCCCAACATCAACAAAAAGGTTTGAGTCTCTGCATAACTGAACATTTATATCTGTCATTAGTTAACTTCTGACCTCTATGACTGAGGTAAAATTCAGTTTACAAGAAGTATTTGGGTAGCAAAACAATAGAATATATTTTAATCCTTGGATAGACAGCATTAGGAGAGGAAATTTGGGAAAGAATCAATCCTCCCTTGGAACTTCCTTCAGGATGAAATGATGGTAGAGTCAGTAAGTTTTCTCAGTAAGTACCTTCTCTGCTGCATGTTAGTTTTTCCTTTGCTCCTGGACAGTGTGCTAGAAATTACATTGGTTATGTAATGCTTGCTCCAACTTCTCAAATTCAGATACATGGAATCACTGATTGTCTTGCTGAGATAGCATCTTTCTTTTGAAACATTGCTTAGAATTTGACTCAGATTCTCACAAAATGGCTTTGATTGATTCAAGAATCTATACAGTCTATGTTCAGATATATTTCTGGTTGTTTGATTTAATTTTTAAAAAATATTCTCACCTATCCAAGATACCAGAAGAAAAACAGATGATTTCAATAATCTTGTGAGGTTTTAGGATTATCCCTTCCTATAATTTAGGGAGCCAAGACACAAGGAGGTTAATTGCTTGCCCCAGGGTCACATAGCTAGTAAATGGATGAAGCAAAACTTAATCTTAGGTTCTCTATATTCAAAGGAGAGAGACAGACAGAGAGAGACAGAGACAGAGAGACAGACTGAGAGATAAAACAGGGAGAGAAAGAATCAAAAGCCTGTTATCTTGATATGACAGGTCTATCTATTAAAGATAAGGAAAGCTATACATTTCTACATAAGGAACATGGGCACATATAAGTAATAAATATTTAAATATATACACATACATCACATTTATTAAATACAAGGGTAAAGGAATTAGCATTTGTATCATGCCTACTATGTGCCAGACACCATACTATGCGCTTTACAAATAGTATTTCATTTGATGCTCCAAACACCCCTGTGAGATAAATCCTGTTATGCTCATTTTACAGTTGAGGAAACTGAGACAAATGAAATTTAAGTGTATTAAGTAAAAGCATTTTCACATACATATAAACATATATGTGCATGGAAATGTTTATTAAATGAAATAAGATAACTGTAGAAATGTTATACATGTATATGTGTATGTACAGATATGCACGTAGATATTATTAGAAATACAGCTATACAAGTATACATAGCTAGACAACTAGATAGATTACATAGAAATATGGACATGTAAAATCAATAAAGTCAAGAAAATAGTGCAAAATTAAGATGAAAAAATTGTATAAATAAGTAAAAACAAATTGGATGAAGAGGATTGTAGCTATCATCTGTGGAAATTTCTGGTAATCTTGAAAAACATACTTAACAAAATGAAGTTTCTAAAAAATCATGCTGAGAGTTTAGGTCTCAAGCTAGGATTAATTTATTTTTCCAGACAAATTTCATACTCATCTCCTTCATAGATATGGTGTTTTGTTTGTTTTAATTTAAGTATTTTATTTCCTATCTTCACACTTTGGAATAAGTGATTCTCCATGTTTAGAAGTTACCTTTTCCTCACCTCCACCTAACAGAAGCTCTAGCTTCCTTCAGAGCACGTCAGATTTCACCTCCTAAGTAACACCTTTCTTGATATTCTATGTCATTTTCACTCTGTTTTTTGAACTTAATTTATATTCATTTGCATTTACATATTTGTGTACATCTCAAATCTTCTCAGTCGAAAAGCTCTTTGGGGGTCAGGTATGTTTGATTTTTACATTTCAGTCCTTAATAACTAGAACTGTTCTTTGCAAGTAGTGGGTGCTTAATAAATCTTTGCTGAATTTAATTAGATTTAATTGAAGTAATTTAATTGCTGTCTGAGAGTGCAAGTGTAAGGCTCTTTTGTGTCTACTCTGATGTCTAGGGAAGAAGACAATATAATACTCTCATGTCTGCAAACCCTTAATTTTACAGATGAAGAATCTCAGACTGAGAAGTAAAGAGACTTCCCTAACGTCCACAGACATTAATGAGTTAGGATTAGAAGTCAGATCTCCTGATACACAATTCCAATTCTCTTTCTGCAAGACCATACTGCTATCCCACGAGCCCAGTAACATTGTTATGACATTTTATGAAATCAGTCATCCTAATGTGATGTTCAAGAGAGGTTTGAAGGTCCTATAAAATATGTGTCCAATCAATTGCTTCCCACTGGGAAAATGCTGTGAGCTTTATGTAATTTATTTTCAGAGAAATGGAAATATCTTGAATTTTTGACATCTATGAAGAGTTAAGAATTTAAAAGGACCATGCTTTTTTATGTTTAATGTCATCTGTTGTGAATATCTATAGCAATAAATATTTTATATCAATTTAATTTTGGAAAGGTCTTCCCTTAGATGCTACCTCTATAAGATGTTTATAGGTATATGAATGCTAACTAAAAATATTCAGACCTTCATTTTGAAAACTAATGACATTGTTTTATTGAGATCATATGTGAAATGTGGATATGGGAAAATGTCATTCATGTGAGGGCTCTTAATTATAATTTTATTTAGGTCTCCTTGACCCAGTTTTAAGAATGGTGTCAATGAGAAATGAGTATCTCTTCTCAGTACCATATATAGCAGTAACAGGTATCTGAATTTCTAACATAACTAATTAAATATTGATTTGTTAGAAGATGAACTCTAAGACATCAGTGTTTTTTCTAATTAGAATAATGACTTTTCCATATGCTGGAAGTTATGTTCCCCTTTCAAAGAAAGACATTTAGAAACAGGAATTTTAAAGGTATAAATTATTTAGCATGTTGTACTTCAAGGTTCAGTTAATAAAGTAGATCTATTAAAACCGTTTCAGGCAAATTGCTTTCATACTCTAAAGCAATAGTCAGAAAGATTTCATAATTATAATCCAGGTTTGTAGAGGCAAAATGTAACATTTAATGGTTGCAGTGTGCTAAAATGTAGAACATATTTAGTCAGTAGATTTAGCTCAATTCAAATGAACAGACATCAAGTTAGCCTCTACTCTGTTATACTGAAAATCCAAAGTCTAAAATGTTCGAAAGACTAATATTTTTAAAACTTGCCACAAGCCTATCTGAATCCAACAAATTAGGTTGTGTTTTTTTTTTAAATGACATAACTAAGTTGCATATTAATCACACTGTTACCTGACCTATCCAAGGTCTGTGTTATTAAGTGTGTTTTCCAGGATAGCAGTCTCTCCTTTGAATGAAGGTGGCATGGTAGAGGTTTGGGTGTTGTCACAGGCCCTTTCTGAAGCAGATCAGACTGTTCCTTTTCAGGTCACAATGACTTGGGCCAGTGACCAGATAACTAAAAAAACTTAAGAGCAAGAACAAGAAACTTGCCCAAAGTTCAGTAATTATGAGTTAATTAAAATGGCCAAGGGATCAGAAACACAGTAGCCTAGACAAAAGGGAGCAGAGGTTGGACATCCCTAATGTTCAGAGATTGGAATCAAATGGCAAACTAGTAAGTGAAAATAGGGGATAGATCAAGCCAATACTGAGATCAAGGGTCCTTCATTCAGTCAAAACAGGCTAGATATTGCCAATGATGTTGTCTCTGACAGGACAGAGGGATATCTACCGGTCTACTGGAACAAAAATGATTAGACGATCAGTGGATGAATACAGAGTTTAAGTGCTTATTAAGTCACATGTCCCTTGGTATTTCACTGAGCCCAATTTTAATTCCAAAACTAGGTCCTCTGATACCAAAGTCAAGATTTTTCAAAATACTAGATTACCTCTTAACAAAAGTATGTTGGTATAAGTTTAGCAGCTGGTTTTTCCAAAAAATATACACATTACACTCTTTTTTAATTTTATTTTTTAAAATTTAAATGGCATTTTGTATTTTTCCACAATTACATATCAAGAAAATTTTAGCATTCATTTTTACTAGATTTTTAGTTTCTAATTTTTCTCCCTCCTTCTTTCTCATCCCCTCTTCTGAAAATGATAGGCAGTTTAAGTTTATATATTTGTTATTATGTAAAACATATTTTCATATTCATTATAGTTGTGGTAGAAAATCAAAAGGGAACAAAAAAAACAGATGAGAAAGAATGAGGTAACTGAATAAATGTATTTCAATATACTTTCAGAGTCCATTAGCTCTTTATCTGAATGTGGATAGCATTTCTTTAATGAGTCTTTTGTACTTATCTTAGATCAAGTTGTTGAGAACAGCTAGTAATTCATAATTGATCATCACACAATGTTGCTGATATTGTGTGCAGTTTTTTCCTGGTTCTGCTCATTTTACTTTGCATCAGTTTGTACAAGTCTTTCCAGTTTTTTTTTTTTTCTGAAATTAGCCTGTCCATCATTTCTTATTGCACAATAGAGGTCTGTTACACTCATATACCTTAGTTTCTTCAGTCATTCCCCAGTTGTTGGGCATACCCTCAGTTTCTAATATTTTGCCACAATGAATTTGGCTAATATAAATATTTTTGCACATGCAGGTGCTTTCTCCTTTTAAATGATCTCTTTGGGATACAGACCTAGTAATTGTATTGCTGGATCAAAGAGTATGTACCAAAGGTCATTCTTTGGGCACAGTTCCGAATTGCTCTCCAGAGTGACTGAATTGGATATAGGTGATAAGGCTCCTCTTTTCCAAAGCTGATACATCAGGTCTCCTGGAGATCCCAAACTTACTTTAGGGAGTTAACTTTTAGTTCACATAAGTCCAAGTTAGGAGATTCCCTGAGGGGATTTAATTTTTTTTTATCTCTTTAAAAGTGATACTCTTGGTATTGTTAGATTTCCAACTGTGATGTTAAAATCATTGCTTCTTTCTTTTCCCCTTCTTTTCCTTACACAGTCTCAAACACAAAAACACAAAGGATTTTCCACAAAATAATGACTTTAACTGGAAGAGGAGGAGAAAGAGACTGTTTCTAATTTTAAAAAGTCAATGTACCGAATAGATGAAAGACATCAATATTAAAATAAGTTTTAAGAAAAAATTCAAAGGCAATACTTTAGGTGGTAATTAAATACTTATAAATCATGTTATTTTGTAAAATTTAGGATATTTTAAACACCGCCCATGAATCCATGCATTAACAGAGCAAGAAAACAAAAAGTTGATATCTATATGACAAACCATTTTATACATTATCTCATTTGATCCCTATGAAGAGGCCTATTTCTAGATAAGAAAATGTTGGTGGTTGCTTGTTGTCCTTCGTCTTCTAAGTGGATCAAAATGACATCACCATTGTAAAGTGAAATTTCAGTGTGTCCAACTGTGGCTGATCAGACTAATATGAGTTTGGAATGCTCTACCATAGGTTGGGCACAGATAGTGTATATGATATTTGGGGTGAATATCCAAAATTTGCACATCCTGTGTTTACTTTGTGCTATTTCAATTCTTCTTTGCTCAAAGACCACAGCACCTTTTCTTATGTGGGCATGTCATGCTGGGAGGTCCTCTGCCAGTGTCTCCCATGTTGCACAGCCAAACCCAAAATTATTGAGAGAGACCTTGAGAGTGTCCTTTTATCATTTCTTCTGGCCCCCATGTGATCACCTGCTCCATGCAAGTTCTCCATAAAATAGTCTTTTTGGCAACTGTACATTTTGCATTTGAACAACATGGCCAGCCCATCAGAGTTGCACTCTCTGAAGCATAGTTTGAATACTTGGCAGTTCAGGTCAAGCAAGAACTTCAGGGTCTGTACCTTATCCTGCCAGGTGATCCTTAGAATCATCCAAGGCAGTTCAAATGGAAATGATTCAGTTTCCTGGCATGGTGCTTGTAGATTGTCCATGTTTCACAAGTATATAGCAATGAGGTCAGCACAACGACTCTGTAGACCTTCAATTTGCTAGTCAGTCTAAAACCTCTTCTCTCCTAAAGCTTTCTTGGGAGCCTCTCAAACACTGAGCTAGCTCTGGTAATGCATGCATCAACTTCGTTGTCAATGTGTACATCCTTGGAAAGTACACTACCAAGGTAAGTGAACTTATCCACAGCATTCAAAACTTCTCCATTTGTTGTAACTGATGGTTCCACATATGGATGGTGTGGTGGTGAGATATTAAATATGGGATTTGAACCCAGGTTTGAGCTGACACTAAAAAAAGAAATTGAAGAGGGCTGGAGAGACAAGGGTACAGTAACTCCAAAGTTAGAGTTCCCTGCATGGGCTGTCTGGAAAAGAATTCATGGACTGAAGCATTCTTGAAGTCAAGGTAAAGATTTCTTATACTTTTCAGCAGGAAAGAGTTCTTAGGGAGCCTGTAACCTTAGAAGGGTACAGGTAAAGTTTATATAGGATAGTCTGTAGCAAAACAAGTACCAAATATGCTAATTAGGTGTTTCAGGGCATGATTAGGGAGTGGATAAGGAGTGATTAGTTCTTAAAGGAATGTGCACTTTCATTATCTACTGAGCAGATATTTTACCCAAAGTTCATCAGGTAACAGCCCAAAGGAGGAAAAGATGGAGGCATAGTTTTTGGCTTAAAATATCACTAAATCAGCTAATCATCAGAGCTGACTAAAGAACATCAGACTACTCTTATCAATGTCTTGTTAGACAAGATAAATATAATGGAGTATACGTATGTCTAAGTCTAAGATATATATGATTGATCAGTGAGTAGTAAATGTCATTGTGACTCAGTACACAGCCTGTTCAGCTAGGACACAGCTAGTTCAGACTAATAAATTCTATAGGTGCAGCTGGCTACTGTATTAGGACGGAATATAGTGGTTGTTGCTGGGGCAGGTTGTGTCCTTGGGTTGAGGAGAAATTGCCTGGAATAGTGTTTTGAAACTAGGGAGAAATGTGATTTTAAAATTGGGGTCCAAGAACATGTACCCAAGCACCCCATCAAAATCACTCTGAAAAAGAGGTGTCCACTATAGCAAAGTCCTTTATATCTTTATCATGTGAATATAGAAATGAAAATCTAACAAAATGGACAAGAAAGTTGTCAACTGATAGCAGTATTTTGGCAGAGCTCTATAATGTTCTTCATCTTCCATTTTTTATCCCTTTGGTAACCTGCCTACTTAAGAGCCATTAGTATATAAACAGGCATTTAGGTAAAGGAGTCATTTACATCATTTAAGTCATTTACTTGGTAAAATCTTATTTTACCAAGTCATTTACTTGGTAAAATCTTATTTCTGATATAAACTTTTCCTCTTCACCTGAGAAAATCTTTTTCAGGAATCAATTTGAATGATCTATTTCTAATGCTCCTCTGGCCTACTGATTTCTTGTCATATTCTGAAAACTTCTCAATCAAGTCTTTAATTTCTAACAAATCTATCCTGCATCCTTTCCCTATTAATGGGAATTCTATTTGTGAGGCTCCTGCACATGAAGTTGTGGGCAGGAAACTATTCATATATAAGAAAGAGAAACAGTGGAAAGAGTAAGCAAAGAAGAAAAAGGGGCTACATTCAAATTCTGCTTTCTAAGTATAGAGTATATGACCTTGGGTATGTCTCTTCCCTTTGAGGACCCTGGTTTTTCAAACCCCAATAAGGAAGAAAACAAGCATCAGCAAAATAAACACTAGATCTCTAATGTAATCTATTGTCTATGAACCAATTAATCACTTGGCATTTAAGTATATTCTATGTTCCAGACATTGTACTGGTTAACAATTACAAAAGTTAGAGAAGATCTGTCCTCAAAGAGCTTAAATTTTGTAGGAAGATAATATATTCACTTATGAGTGAACAAAGAGTCTGTCAATGTAAATACTTTTATTGTATTTGAGGACTTTTTTTAAATCCCTGAGGATGTTCATTGACTAAGCTTTATGTAAGCAAATATCCTTATCCCCTTTTCTTATTTAGAAGTAAGAACATGGATAAGATTTTTGAAGTTCCTTTGTATTAAGGAATTTTTTCTCACCTAATAGTATTATATTTTTTCCATGTAAAAATAGTTTTCAAAGTTCACTTTTATAAGATATTGAGTACAAAATTTTTTCCCATGTCCTCCCCTTTCCTCAAAACAGCAAGCAATCTGATACATGATATACATGTGCGATCTAAATTTGGGAAATTTTAATAGAATCTTGTTGTCTTGGCTGATACAGAAATCAATTATAGCTGTCCCAGGAAAAACTATAAAGTTGTTTATATCCTCATCCACACAGATTTTTAACAATCTCTACTGATCTTTGTTACTACTTCTTCCTTTATATTCATCTCCAATGCCCCCACCCCACTTTGCTGATTTTCAATTTTGCCTGGCCCCTCACTATATCTGTCTTCTGTTCTAGGTTCCATCTGCTTGTTTTCACATATTCCCAGAATCTACGATTTCTTTTTTTCCCTTAGTGTACTCTGTGCATGTGTGTGTACATGATTGTATTTAATCTTAAGACACCTAGAAATTAATTTTCTGAAATTATATAGTTTCTAAGTGGCAGAAAGTAGATTTAAAACAATGTCTTTCTAACTGCAACGTTGGCATTCTCTCTACTTTCCCATGTTGTCTCTATATATGGAAGACAATTCTGATTTGATCATTGTTTTTGGTGCTGAATCAGACTTCTGAAGTTTTCTAATCTAATGTGTATCTTAACAAGAATCGCTCTACAAATATTCCATCTTTTTTCAAGGAGACTTTCAGTCAAGGGGTCCTATGACCTAAGTGAAGCTAATACAAATATATGGCTTTTTTTTTTTTGTTTTTTTAACAGAGCAAAATAGAAGGTAATGCCCTTGCTCAAAACTGTATCCTTTTGGATAACATCCCTTGCTTTCTTGTAGGTAAACATGATAAATGTTGAAAATGATACCTCTAATTAACTAATAATATATACTAACAGTATTTGTAACTAACATACTCTGTCTTTAAAAAAAAATAATATTCAATTTAGCTGTTAAAAAAAAAAGATGTTTTTTATCAAGGTCCCTTTAAGGAGTGAAGTTAAAACTGAAGAGTAAATGAGTAGAATGCTAGGTTATGGATATTTTCATTTCCAGGAGCATTTAGAAGTCCTCAAAGTCACACTCTCTGGTAGCTTTTACTACCATCAGACATGAGGCTATTCGGGTTAACATAGTCATCGTTTTACATAAGGCATGAAAAGCTGTAACTTCTGATCAAAGATGGTGTCTTATTCTATTTTCAATACTGCCTTAACAGGAGGATGATGGCCATTTCCTAAACACTTAAGGCTATAACTGTGAAAATAGAAAATATCACTTTTTAAATTACGCTCTTTTAAAATAATGCTACATATGCTTATAATTTCATTAGTCTTTATATGTAGGAGTAAATGTTTAAACAGCACTTTGTCTCTGACTATAGATAAAGATGGAGTCAGCAAGGAGTTACAATACTCTTTCCCTCTATTAAGGATTTTGGCTATATAAACCCTATAGTGGGATTTTTGAAGTCACTTCACACATATATATTAAATGATTTTCTCCTCTTCTTGCAGATTACAGAGTCATTGCCATCTGTTAACTTTTAAACTATCTTTTTTCAATGTATGGTAATTCGCATAAGTGTTCAGAAATTTGGACCTCTCTATTTACTTTTTAACATGTGTTTTGATTTTCATTTCTCAAGAGACAACAATTTTATTCTTTTTAGATAGCATTTTATTTTTCCCAACTATATGTCAAGAGAATTTTTAGCATTCATTTCTACAATATTTTGAGTTGCAAATTTTTCTCCCTTCCTTCCTCCCCACCCCCTGTCCTAAAATAGTAGGTAATTTGATATAGGTTATACATGTGCTGTAATGTAAAATATATTTTGATATTAGTCACAGTGGTAAAAGAAGAAACAGACCAAAAAGGGGAAATAAATATGCAAAAGGGTAAAGTAACTTACAAAAATAAGCTTCAAGCAGTATTCAGAGTCAATCAGTTCTTTATCTGGATGTGGATGACATTTTCCTTCATGAGTACTTTCACTTGTCTTGGATTGTTGTGGATAGAGCACCAGTACAGGAGTGGGGAGGGCCTGAATTCAAATCTCACCTCAGACACTTGACACTCACTAGCTGTGTGACCTTGGGCAAGTCATTTAACTCCAATTGCCTCATCCTGGGTCATGTCCAGTCATGCTGATGAATATCTGGTCATTGGATTCAAGTGACTCTGGAGAAGAAGTGAGGCTGGTGACCTGCACAGTCCTCCCTCACTCAAAACAGTCCAGTGCAAGTCATGTCATCATTTCTCTGACGGCCTAGTTTTCTTCAGCAACAAAGGACGAACACACACATTGCTGAGAAGAGCTGAGTCATTTACAGTTGATTATTACAAAATTTACTGATACTGTGTATAATGTTTTCCTGGTTCCACTGATTTTGCTTTACATGAGTTCTGCAAGTCTTTCCAGGTTTTTCTCTCTTCTACCTGTTTGCTCATTGTTTCTTATTGCACAATAGAATTCCATTATATTCATATACTACAGCTTGTTCAGCCTCTCCCTCAATTGATGGGCATTGCCTCAATTTCCAATATTTTGCCACCACAAAAAGGCTGCTTTGAATATTTTTGCAATTGTAGGACCTTCCCTTTTTTTAATGATCTTTTTTGGCATCCTGACCTAGTAGTGGTTTTGTTGGATCAAAGAATATGTAGTTTGGTTGCCCTTTGATTATAGCTCAAAATTGCTCTCCAGAATAGTTAGATCGGTTCACAACTCCACCAACAGTGCATTAGTGCCCCAATTTTCCTTCATCCTTTCCAATATTTATCATTTTACTTTTTTTGTCATATTAAAAAATCCGATAGGCATGAGGTGGTACCTTAGAGTTGTCCTACTTTGCCTTTCTCTAATCACAACTGATTTAGAGCACTTCTTCATATGTCCATAGGTAGCTTTGATTTCTTCATCTAAAAATTGTCTGTTCTTATCCTTTGACTGTTTCTCAGTTGAGGCACGGCTTGTATTCTTAGAAACTTGACTCAGTTCTCTATACTTTTGACAAATGAGACCTTTATCAGAGACATTTGCTATAAAGGTTGTTTCACAGCTTTCTTCTTTCCTTCTAATCTTGCATTGGCTTTGTTTGTACAAACATTTTTTAATTTAATATAGTCAAAATTAACTATTTTACATTTCATAATGCTTTTTATCTTTTGTTTGGTCATGAATCCTTCCCTTCTATGTAGATCTGGAAGGACTCTCAAATCAGTGAGCTCACAGATCCATTTGAATAATTTTATAATTATTGGCTAATTTCTAGTTATGAATAATTTTAATATAGGTAATTCTATATATTCAGGTATAGAAAAGTGTATTTAAATATAGATCTTGTTAGTGATAAAAGTTTCTTGTTGAATAGCTAACATGCTACTCAAAATTTCTTTAAAGATTTCAGGCAGAAAACTAAATTCTCTGTATTGACTACAATAATCTTACGTATTCAAAGTGACATGTAAATTGAAATAATATGAGATTTAGATGTGACTAAAATTAATGGTCCTCATTTTTAACTTCTTTTCCTATGAAAATTACAATAAATTCATTTATCTCATTATTTAGAAGTTGGCAGAAAAAACTTCAAGCACCAAGACCTCATTCATTTCTTTATAATATTTAAATGCCCTAATAAATAGCAGGAATCTAGACAACAAGAAGAGACACTAGGGTGCTAAACTGACAGCATTTCACAAAAAGTAGTGATAATCTCAATTATAAATTAGTTTAATAAATACAAAATTAAAGCTATCAACTTCTTATAAAATTCTGTCTCTGCTCTCTCTCTCTCTCTCTCTCTCTCTCTCTCATAATTGTCCTTACCCTGTCACAGAGGAGTTCATATTCATAACTTCTAAAGAGAAGAAAATATCACATCAAAATCATATGCCACCATTTGTTTAACAAGTATCCATTTTTTTTTCAAAATTCACTTTGCACATGTGGGACCCTTTCCCATTTTTATGATCTCTTGGGGATACAGTCCTAGTAGTGATATTACTGGGTCAAAGGGTATGCAAATTTTTTGTAGTCCTTTGGGCATAGTTCTAAACCATTCTCCAGAATGGTTGGATGAGCTCACAGCCCCACCAACAATGAATTAGTGTTCCAACTCTCCCACATCCTCTCCAGCATTTATCATTTTCTTGTTCTGTCATGTTTGCCAATCTTATAGGTGTGATGTGGTGCCTCAGAGTTATTTTGATTTGCACCTTTGTAATCAGTAGTGATTTTGAGCACTTTTTCATATGATTATAGATATCTTTAATTTCTTCCCCTGAAAATTGCCTGTTCATATCCTTTGACCATTTATCAATTGGGGAATGATGTGTATGCTTGTACTTTTGAGTCAGTTCTCTATATATTCTAGAAATGAGGCCTTTATCCCCAAGCTTAGCTGTAAAAATTTTTTGCCAATTTACAACATCCCTCCGAATTTTGGTTGCATTGGGTTTGGTTGTACAAAAACTTTTCAGTTTAATGTAATCAAAATTATCCATCTTGCATTTCATAATGCTTTCTATCGCTTCTTTAGTGAAAAATTCTTCCCCTCTCCATAAATCTGATAAATACACTATTCCTTCCTTCTCCAGTTTATTCATGGTATCAATCTTTATACCTAAATCATGTACCCATTTGGACTTTATTCTTGTGTACGGTGTCAGGCATGGGTCTATACCTAATTTCCGCCACACTGTTAACCAGTTTTCCCAGCAATTTTTGTCAAACAGTGAATTCTTATCCCAGAAGCTAGCTTATTTGGGTTTATCAAACAGGAGGTTGCTATATTCCTTGCTTACTGTGTCTTGAGTGCCAAGTCTATTCCATTTGTCTGCCCCTCTATTTCTTAGCCAGTACCAAGTGGTTTTGATAATTGCTGCTTTATAATACAATTTGAGGTCTGGTAGCACTAGGCCACCTTCCCAGGCATTTCTTTTCATTAGTCCCTTTGATATTCTGGACCTTTTGTTCTTCCAAATGAATTTTGATATTATTTTATCCAGCTCTAGAAAATAATTATCTGATAGTTTAATTGGTTTGGCACTAAAGTGTAAAAATATTTATAGCAGCACTCTTTGTGGTTGCCAAGAACTGGAAATCAAGAGGATGCCCATCAATTGGGGAATGACTGAATAAATTATGGTGTATGAATGTAATGGAGTACTATTGCACCATAAGAAACGATGAACAAGAAGATTTCAGGGAGGCCTGGAAAGACTTCTATGATCTGATGCTGAGTGAAAGGAGCATAACCAGGAGAACTTGTACACAGCAACGACCACAGTGTGCGAGAGTTTTTTCTGGTAGACTTGGAACTTCAAAATAACGCAAGAACTTACTAAAAAAAAAATATCCAAAGGCAATATTCTAACGCAAAATGTCTTCCACAGTCAGAGAAAGAAATATGAAAGTCATTCACAAAATGTAGCAGATCATGTTTGTGTGTGGGTGGGTTTCAGTCTATTATGTTTTGATTTCTTCCATTTATTTTAGTTCGACTACATAACATGAGTATTGTGAAAATGTGCTCAATGGGAAAGTATACATAGAACCTATACAGAATTGTATGCTGTTGTGGAGAGGGAGGGGGGTAGTGGGGGGGGGATAAAAAAATCTTAATTTTAAGGAAGTGATTGTAGAACACCAAAAAAATAAAAATAAACAAAAAAAATTCACTTTGCTTTTAGTTCCCTCCTATCACATAATATACAGTACTAAAAATATCAATCATAGGTTGAATCAAAGTTATTGGATATAGCACTTTTCTTTATTTGATCCTTTTGAGATATATGACTGAAAGAGGGATTTCTAAGTCAAATAAGAATCATCTGTTGATGAATCCTTTGTTCCCAGGTTAGCATAATTAAAAATTGTTCAGTAAAATAGTTACATTAATTTATAAATTCACTAACAAAGTACTCATGTCCCTGTCTTTACCAGAGACACCTAAATCACCTGTGTTTATATTTTATCATTATGGCAAATTGTGAAGTGAAATAACTGTTCTATTTTAATTTGAATTTCTCATATTAACTAGCAGTTTGGAGCTATTTTTCATATGATGTAGGGAATTATTCTTGCTGCATATTCATATTGATTCCCTATTTGTCTTGATTATTAAGACTTTATCAAAGATGTCTAATAGAAATGATTTTTCCCAGTCTAATTTTCCTTCTAGATGAATTTATTTTGTCTTTGTGGTCACTTTTTCAGTTTTATGAAATGAAAATTATCTTTTTTATTCTCGTTAATCGATTTCGATCCCTTATTTGATTAACAATTGTCACTCTAGAAAATTATTTAACCTCTTATATTTGTTATATTTTATTTGAAGTTTATTATGGGATAAATAAGGTGATAATAGTCTTAAAAATATTTGATTTTTTCCTCTAAAATTACTTTCAAATTTTCCCATCAGTTCTTTTCAAATTCCAATGGTCCATCATATTTTGGTTTTATTGAATGTTTGGATACTAAATTTCATGATTACGGACTTTTGTCTATTGAGTCTGCTCCCGTCATGCATGTTCCAATTTATTAGTACCAAACAGTTTTAATGACTACTGCTCTACATTAAAGTTTGAATTTTGGAAATATTATCCCTAGTTCATTTACACTTTTAAAATGACTTCTTTTAATATTCTAGTTTTGCATTCATTGAATTTATTAATGTTAATATTTTCTCTAGTCCTAGAAAGTAACCCTTTGGCATTATGATATAATTTGAGTATTATGGAATTAAATTTATAAAATAACTGTTATAATGTATTTTCATTATATTAATGTAATACAATTGTGCACACTTAGTATTCTTATGATGTAATATAATTGGCCCTTTTTTCCATTAAGGGGATTTTAAAATTGTATTTATGTATTTCCAGTGAGTCTTGGAAGATTGGCTTGACTACCATAGTTTATGCATTTTAGTTACTTGAGTATTGTTTCACTTTCTATCATTTTCTTCTGGATTTTGTAATGCTATATTGTAATTTTTCAGGTTTTTGTGGATTTATTTTATTGCCTTCTATGTAATTAAAGGGATTATTTATCTTAATAACTTTGTCAGTTTCTTTCTATTCTTTGAGTAAAGCATAACACCATCTATAGTTAAGAATAACTTCATCTATTCTTTGCTTATGTTTAGGTCTTTGTTTGGTCTTTTCTCTTTTTTTATTAACTTATTTATATTTAGTTTTCAACATTCATTTCCACAAAATTTTAAGTTTCAAATTTTCTCCCCTTCTCTCCCCCCCAACCTAAGATGGCATGCATTCTGATTACTCTTTTTTCCCAGACTTCCCTCTCTTCTATCACCCTCCCCCATCCCTTTCCCCCTTACTTTCTTGTAGAGCAAGATGGATTTCTATATTCCATTGCCTGTATATCCTATTTCCCAGTTGCATGTAAAAACATTTCTTCACATTTGTTTTTAAAACTTTGAGTTCCAAATTGTGTCCATTCTTCCCTCCCAACCCACCCTTGTTGAGAAGGCAAGTAATTCAACATAGGTTATACATGTGTGGTTATGCAAAACATTTCCATAATAGTTATGCTGTGAAAGACTAACTATATTTACCTCCATATCCCGCTGCCTACTTCTATTTTCTCCTTTGCCTCTGTTATTTTTCAAAAGTGTTTGTTTCTGAATATCCTCTCCCCCAATTTACCTTCTCTTCTATCATCACTCCCCCGCACTTATTCCCTTCCCTTTTACTTTCCTGTAGGGTAAGATATTCAGTTGAGTGTTTATGTTATTCCCTCCTTAAGCCAAATCTCAGGGTAAGGTTCACTCATTCCCTCTCACCACCCTTCTCTCCCCCTCCATTGTGAAATCTTTATCTTGCCTCATTTAGGAGAGATAATTTACGCCATTTTATCTCTGCCTTTCTCCTTCTGCCAATATATCTCTCAATCAAACCTTAATTTTATTTTTCAATATCATCTCTTTATATTCAACTCACCATGTGACTTCTATATCTATCTAATCTATCTTTCTATCTATCTATGTGTGTATGTGTATATGTGTGTGTATGTGTGTGTGTGTGTGTGTGTGTGTGTGTATTTTCTCCAAGTTCCCTAATCCTGAGAAAGGTCTCATGAGTTACAAATATCATCTTTCCATGTAAGAATGTAAACAGTTTAACTTTAATAAGTCCCTTTTGCATTCTCTTTCCTATTTACCTCTTCGGGCTTCTCTTGATTCCTGTACTGGAAAGTGAAATTTTCTATTCAGCTCTGATCTTTCCATCAAGAATGCTTGAAAGTCCTCTATTTCACTGAATATCTATTATTTTCCTTGAAAGATTATACTCAGTTTTGCTGGGTAGGTGAATCTTGACCTCTTCTGACCTCTAGAAGATTATATTCCAAGTCATATGATCCTTTAATGTAGAAGCTGCTAGATCTTATGTTATCCTGATTGTGTTTTCACAATACTTGAATTTTTTCTTTCTCTCTGCTTGCAGTATTTTTTTCTTGACCTGGGAACTCTGGAATTTGGCTACACTATCCCTAGGAGTTTTCTTTTTGGGAACTCTTTCAAGAGGCAATCAGTGGATTCTTTCAATTTCTATTTTACCCTCTGGTATTAGAATATCAGGACAGGTTTCCACGATGATTTCTTGAAAGATGATGTCTAGGATCTTTTTTTGATCATGGCTTTCAGGTAGTTCAATAATTTTTATACTATCTTTCCTGGATTTATTTTCCGGGTCAGCATGTTTTTCAGTGAGATATTTCACATTGTCTTCTATTTTTTTTATTATTTTGATTCTGTTTTATAATTTCTTGATTTCTCATAGAGCCATTTGCTCCATTCTAATTTTAAGGAACTATTTTCTTGGTGAAAACTCCTTATCCATTTGACCAATTCTGCTTTGTAGGGCATTCTTCTCCTTATCCATTTGACCAATTCTGCTTTGTAGGGCATTCTTCTCCTTCATTGACTTTTTGGATCCCTTTTGCCCTTTGGATTAGTCTATTTTTAAGGTGCTATTTTCTTCAGTATTTGTCCTCCAGCAGACCATTGACTCATGTTTCATGATTTTCTTGTATCACTCTCATTTCTTTTTCCAATTTTTCTTCTACTTCTCTTATTTGATTTTCAAAATCCTTTTTTGAGTTCTTCCATTATCTATGACAAATTTATATTTCTCTTGGAGGCTTTGGATGTAGGAGCTTTGACTTGGTTTTCTTCTGGTTATATGTTTTGATCTCCTTTGCCTTCTAAGTAAGCTTCTACAATCTGTGTTTTTTTGTGCTTTTTGCTCATCTTCCCAGACAAATACATTATTTTTTAACTCATTTTCAAGGTAGGACTCTGCTTTCAGTGAGGATATGGGTAGAGGTGTGTGTACTGTCCCAGGCTTCAGGGGTTTTGTACTTTTTGTGCAGTCCCCCACTATCTGTGGGCCCAGAGTTTTAGAAGCAGCTGTTCTTCTGTTGTTGCCACTGCCATCACGACTGTTATCCCTCCCCCAACCCCAGGGCTGGGACCAGATTCCCTAGACCAAATACTCCACTTTCACCCAGGTCCAACAGAGTTTTTCCACTGATCTTCTGTGCTATCTTTGGCGTTTGTGGTTTGAGAAGTCCAGAAACTGCCACAGCTGCTAGTGACTCACTCCCTTGAGGCCTGCTCCAGATCCATCTAATCCAATAGAGTAAACACTAGATTTCACTGTGCTCCCGGCCTGATGTGATATACCCTTCATGTTGATCTTCCAGGTTTTTTGGGCTGGAGATTTGTTTCACTCTGTCATTTTCTAAGTTCTGTAGTTCTAGAATTTATTTAGAGTCATTTTAGAGACATTTGGAGAGGTTTGGGGGAGAACTCAAGCGAGTCCCTGTTTTTTGATTCCATCATCTTGGTATTAATAACATTGCCAACATTTCTTATTTTGCCAAATAATATAAAGGGAGAGGTGAAAACATGCCTATACTTAAGAATTTGATTTATTGCTAAACCTTCTCATCTTTCCCCACTGTAAATAATGCTAACTTTTGCATCTACATATACACCTTATCATTTCCTTTTTTGACAGGACCATTTAACATGTAGATGAGATAGACATTGTTAATACAGTTTATGTCATGCAAATTTAAGGCAGAGTTAGGACAAATGGCACATAAAAGTATTAGGCCACAAGAATGAGTTAGAATGTTTTACTGGCAGAATATGAACAGATGAACAGAAATTAACTTGGGGATAGAGTTGCATGAGATTTTCTTCTTCTCTATCATTTCAAAAGTTAGTATTCTAGGAGATAGTATGGAAAAGCAGTGGGATAAGAGAATGAGATGAAGGCATGAAGCTACTAGAAGACTTGTTTTACATAAGATTTTCATAAAAAAAAAACCCTGTTGTGGCATCTGTCACTAATCAAAAAAAAAATGTTTTCCAAAATTTAGATAGGATAAGGAATGTGAGATTATGATTGAATAATATTAGCAAATTTCCTAGGAAGTTATAACTACAACTCAATGTGGCTAATCTTTAAATATATTAACATTGTATAACAAAAGACAACACTGAGTCATTTCCCAATTGATAAATGGTCAAAGGACATGAACAGGCAGTTCTCAGAGGAAGAAATTATAGCTCTCTATTGTCATATGAAGAAATGCTCTAATTCACTATTGATTAGAGAGATGCAACTCAAAATAGCTCTAGGGTACCACATCACACCTATCAGATTGGCTAACATGACAAAACAGGATGATGATAAATGTTGGAGAAGATGTGGGGGAGTTGGAATACTACTAATTCATTATTGGTGGAGCTGTGAGCTGATTCAACCATTCTGGAGAGCAATTTGGAACTATGCCCAAAGGGCTACAAAAATGTGCCTCCTCTTTGATCCAGCAATATTGATTCTAGGACTCCTCAAGAGATCATAAAAATGGGAAAGGGTCCCATATAAACAAAATTATTTATAGCAGCACTCTTTGTGGTGACCAAAAATTGGAAATAAAGGAGATGCCCATCAACTGGGTAATGGCTGAATAAATTGTGGTACATGAATGTAATGGAATACTATTGTGCTATAAGAAATGATGAGCAGGAAGACTTCAGAGAGGCTTGGAAAGACTTACATGAACTGCTGCTCAGTGAAAGGAGCAGAACCAGGAGAACTTTATACACAGCAGCAACCACAGTGTGTGAGGATTTTTTTCTGGTAGACTTAGAATTTCATTGCAATACAAGGACTTAAAATATGACCAAGGGTCTATTAAGGCATAATGCCTTCTACATCCAGAGAAAGAACTACGGAATTCAATTACAGAATGCACCAGATAATTTTCTTCTGTATTACATTTTGGTTTGTTTTATGATTTCTCCCATTCATTTTAACTCTTCTATGCAACATGACTAAGGTGAAAATGTATTTAATAGGAATGTATGTGTTGAACCTATATAAAATTGCATGCTGACTCGAGGATAGAGGGAGGAAGGAGGGGGAGGGAGGGAGAAAATCTAAGTTATATGGAAGTGATTGTAGAACACTGAAAACAAATAAAATAATAGCAAAAAGAAGATGCTATCTGCATCCAGAGGAGGAACTGATGAATAGAAGCCTATATAGAATAATTGTTCAAATATATGTTTTTACATATATACATATGCTTTTACATATATGTGTATATATGTATTTTACATATATACATGTGTGTATCCATGCACAAATGTGTATACAGGCATTTATTTGTGTCTATAGGTAGTCATCTCTAGGGTAGAGTGGGAGGGAAGAAAAAAAGGAAATAAAAAAAGAAAGATAACAAGATACAAGATAACTTTGTTTATGTGTCTGAAAGGAATAGCACAGTTGTACATAACAGATTTGCAATTTCATGTGTAATTCTTTTTTATTATTTATTCCATAAATTAAAATTAAATAAATAAATGAGAGAACATTGAACCTAGAAAAAAACAAACAAACAAAAAGCCCCAAAGACAACACTGGATTATTAGAAGGAAAAATAGTTATTAATTGTTCAACATCAGTGTAGCAGAGGTCTCTAGTAGAGTACCCTGCCAATCTATGGTGGGTACTGGAAATTTCGCATTTTAACCAGTGACGTAGATAAAGGCATATGTGGCATGCTCATCTACTTTGCAAACAACACAAAGTAGGGTGACATAGGTAAACTAGAGGATTTCAAAATTATATTAAAAATTATGAGAGCCTAGAACTTTGGGCTAAATCTAATAAGATGAAATTCCAGAAGCTATCATTTTGGTATACTAACCAACTTCCCAAAAGTAAGTTGGAGGATGAATGGATAAACAGAAGGCATTTTAGAAAAATTCTGTAAGTTTTAGTGGACTACAAACTTAATAGAAGTCATCAAAATGATGTGGTATCCTAAATAAAGAAATGCTCTTGAACTAAGTTAAAAGAGTCATAGCTTTCAAGAACAGGAAATCTTGCCTTGTTAGACTACATTTTGACTGTGTTCAGGTCTAGGACACACCACTCCTGGATTTAATAAGTGGTTGGTAAATGATTAGTGACTGCCTGAAAATATCTACAGAAAGGTCTTGAGTCTGTGTTATATATAAGTATCTGTCAAAAGAAGTACGCAAGTGTAGCCCAGTTTAGAAGAGAAGACATGGCGTGGGGGAAGGGGATGGTAGCTGCCTTCAAGTATTTGAAAGGTTACACACGGAAGATTCCTTAGAATTGTTTTAACCCCAGAAGTCATAACTAGGAGCTATTGGTTATAGTTACAAAAAGTTAAGTTTACCCTTAATACCCAGGAAAAAAAAAAAAAGACTTCCAGAAGTAGAGAAGGTACTCAGTTAACCTTGTCAATGTTCCCTTTCAAGCAACTTAAAAATAACATCTCAAATCAAATTCTGGAGTGGCAGACACAACAAAAGATCAGAGTGAGACATCCAGCCCAAGACAACAAAGGAGGTCAGAAAGAAAGAACTGCGACATGGGGGAGGAGGCTGGCCCAGACCATGTGGATAAAACATCATTGGTGGTAATTGGAGGTGGTGACAGAAGCAGTAGCAGCTTTGGGAACTCTCAAGCCAGAGATAGTAAAGGGATGTGGCAACTTGTCAGAAAAAGATTAGAGAGTAAACCTGCATTCACACTGGATACAGGAACAGACACTGATTGTCATGCCCATTGTCTATAACCATCTCTGGGTAACAGAATTACTCTCTAGGAAAAGGGAGTAGAAGCCCCTCTGGGCAGTATCAATTTCTTTCCTAAGGGAGGAAGGAACCTGAGAAGCAGTATCAGTGACAGTATCAAAGGATCAGGGGCTCTTCCTTGGTAAAGACCAGAGTGAAGAACAAGAGAACATCCACACCTCTGCCAGGATCATACCACCATGGAAGAACCAAAAACTTCCCAACTCCCTGAACTACTTTTGTAAACAGTAACATGAAAAAAGTCTGAAGCTGGAGATAACGCCTCTACCTTCTCCACACTGGGAACACAATCCTACTTAGAAAAGCTATCTATTTGTACACAATTTATTTATAACAACTCTTTTTGTGATGGAAAGATTTAGAGGTTGAAAAGATGACCACCAATTGAGGAATAACTCAACACATTGTAACATATAATTATGAAGGTATACTATTGTGTTATTAGAAATGATGAGCAGGAGAGTTTCAGAAAAAATCTGGGAATATTTATATGAACTCATACAAAATGAAGTGAGAAGAACCAGGAGAACAATGTACACTCTAACTAATATTGCAGTGGTGATCAACTATAAAACACTTAGCTACTTTGAGCAAGACAAAGATTCTAAACAATTCAAAACAACACAATTCATAATAAAAAATATTATCCACCTCCAGATACAGAACTAGTGAACTCTGAATGCAGATTGAAGCATGTTTAACTTTAAAAATTGTTTTATGTGTTTAACATATTTTCTTCTGCAACATAGGTAATATGGAATAATAGATAATATTGGGTAATATGTATAATAGATTGCTTGCCATCTCAAGGAGGTTGGAGTGGCATATGGCAGATAGAGAATTTAAAACTGAATTATTTTAAATGATTATTAACAAATTTTAAAGTTAGTTACAAAATGTCTAATGATATAAATGAAAACCTTTTTTTAAATATTACTTGTAATTGTGAAACATTTCATTAAATAAATAAAATATATATTTTAAATACCTCCCAAAACTGATAACAATTAGAGGCACCTATAACTGGAATAGACTTCCTAGGAAATTTGTTTTTGAGATGTTCATATATGTTGAAATTTTGTTGAAAAATTATAAAGAAAATTATAAAGACAAAAAAGCTAATACATATGAACAAAACTTGTGGAGCATCATAATTCCTTAGTACCTCCTATTTTTATATTTATTAGTAACTAATGAGTTCCAGATGATTCTTTGGGTATTTAGAATTCATCACAATTGGAACAGTTGAAGTTTAAAGCTATGAACTATACATTTACTTTTCATATCTTTGAAATTTTAGAATTACGTGAAAGATTCAGATCATTCCCAGGTTGTGATTGGCCATAGTCTTCAGTCTAGATGCTCTTAAACTTGTCTTTACGTCATGAGTTAGTCCAAAGAATGATGAATCCCCGATGGCCTTTAGAAACATGAATTGATTCCACGGTTTCATCTCCCACTCAAATATTCTAAGTTTAAGAAGAATTTTTGAAGTATCATTTGTCCTGATAGTCTTACTCCATATTGTACTTCCACAGTGTCCTACTTGCCATAAATCATCATTAGAATGTAAAAATGTCCCAATAACTAATTTACTCACTCTCAAATAGATCATATCGGGACACAGAATGACAGTACAAACCCTAACACTGGCTCACACATCTTCCTTAGTCAAATATGCACTAGGAAAAAAATATCAAGAGTCCTCAAAATGAAGGCAAGGATGCTGTTTTTGCCTTTGTTTCTATTGCCAGTGCTTATCAAACTTCCTGGCACACAATAATGATCTCTCAACAAAAGTCTTATTAACTACTCTTTAAAAACAACTGTGTTGTTTTAGCAATAGTCATTCGATATTCAATTTTTCTTTTTACTTTCATTAGAATGGGAGAAGGCCTCTGCTTTTTTTATCTTAAGATCCTGGGGGAAAATTGTTTATGCTTTACTCAATTTGTACTCACCAAGCTCCTCAAGAATATAAAATGGTAGAAAATATGTAAACATGTTAATTTTGTTTTCATATGCTTGTCTTATAGAGATTATGAAATATAAGCATCTTTTTACTTCTGACTCAAGAACTTCCCAGCCTGGCATTAATGGTTGCTTGTAATCCACGAACAGCTAGTCTATTAAATTACTACTGATCATTTCCTCTCCCCTTTCTTGTTTATTTTGCTACATATCCATCATGAACCTTCATTTTCAGGATAATGTGACCATACAGGGCATGACTAAGCCTATTTTATCCTAACTTTCTCTCTATGCAAGATTAAGTGTAATTCACTGACAGTAATAGATAGAGGGTCATGAAAGGAATCTGGGGATTCAACCCTATATTTTTAGAGGCACTGATAATATGAGGATGACAGCATACAATTGTAAATAAATGCATATTACAACTTTCGTGACAGTTTTTGATATTTACACATTTAAGCTGTAATTATAGGCAATGTATAAACAGTAATTTACTAACATTAGTAATTGGGAGACTAGCTGTAGTAGTTTCATGTTTGTGTTTAGTATAGGCTGAAAGACAACTTGTGGGAGAATTGTGTAAATTTGATTAAGAATATTAGGACCTAGTTTAGGACTTGGATTTAAAAAAAAAATTATATTGATATCAGTTTCCTTGGTGTTCTGATCTTCTGTGTGAATCATCTCACATCATGTGAGTTTTATCTATAAACTGGAGTAATAAGCAATGTTGCCTTTTTTTTGTTGTTGTTGTTTTCTTGAGATAAGGGAGATCTCTGGTTATCTCTCACTAAATTTGTGTTTGTGGATTGTATGAATGGACTGTAGAATAGACCTTAAGTGTTTCTTATCATTCAAGGAAATTCCTATGATAGATTAAGTCAGATTTTTGGAAGATTTTAGAATTGGAATCCATAGATATGTCAAGTTTAATTGTCATGTTTAATTGTTAATATGTCATGTTTAATTGCTGCCATGAGGGAAAATACAAAATTGGAATCCAAGGCTGATTATGTTGCTCTCCCCAGATAGAGTATAAAAATAAGATTATTACTACCTGCTCCCTTAAATATTGTTAGCCTAGGGGATTTTTTTTCCAGATTCAATCTAAGTTCTAAATGCTGCTTTATTTTATGGGGAAGCAAAAGTCTCCCATAGAGTGTAGAGTAGACAGAATGCTGTAACTGGAGTCAGAAAGAACTGGGTTGAAATTTCACTTTCAATACTTAGATGTATGATGCTGGGCAAATCTCTTAGTTCCCCTGAACTTCATTTTTCTCATATAAAAAATTAAGACAATTGCATCATTTACCTTAGAGAGCTGTTGTGAGGATTAAGTGAGGTAAGATGGGCAATGCACTTTGAAAACTTTAAAATGCTATGTCAATGTCACATTCATTTTTGTCCTACTGTAAACCAGATTTATCTAAGCCCTGCTTCTGTTCTCTGGCTATTTTCATTCATCCTGCTGCTGGAACTTGTGTTTTGCCACTGGGACCCTGGATTCAGATAAGTGCATTTTACCTTTTCAAGCTTCTAGTTAAACTATGATGTCACTCCCAGGACATATCTCTATGCTGTAAGCTCTCCAACTCTCCTTTCTTCTTACTCCTATTATCATGTAAGATCCTTGACTTCAGAGACTGTCCATCTTGTTGGTTTTTGTACTTCTAGTCTTCAATTCAATGCCTGGTATCAGATATAACTCTAATACTAAAATTTATTGGTATGGGACTCTCTCCTTACTGGTGGAGGTAAATGTCCCTAGTGAGTGTGATGGATGGACTGAGTTGGTGAGAGTTATAGAGAGGAGAGATCTTGAGTTCTCTTTAAGCTTTGAGTCTCTTTAGTTGCTTCTGATTTACAGCTTTGAGATAAATGACAGATGGGTTCAATCCCATTGTAGATTTGCTAGGAAGGACTCTGGGAAGAAGCTGACATGAACAGCACTCTCCATCATGTCCTATCTCCAGCTTACCATACTAGAGACTTTAAGGAAATTCCCCTTGGGTAAGATCTAAGACCCTCTTTTTCTCTTTCTTGGTTTAGCTGAGTTACCTCACTCCCAATTACCTCACTTCCATTCTGTATTGTTTAGTATATGTGTTGCATGCTTTATATGCTTTCACTTCTATTTTGCTACTGATTAGCTTTCTTGCCTATGGGAAATGTGTATTAACTGTGGAATTTATATTTGGTAAGGAGGGAATCAAATTTTGAATATAAAGCTTGAGCTCTTGCCATCCCATAAAATAAAATAGCATTCATAAGTAAGAATGAATCTGAAAAATTACACCCTAGACTATTCATTTAGACTATAATAATATTTAAGGGGGCAGATAATAATCTTAGCTGTATACCTTCTTTAACTAAGAAGAGCAACACGATCAGCCTTGGGCTCCAATTACGTATTTCCCCTTATGTCAAGAATTAAAGAATCCTTTTGTAATGGCAATTTGAATTAGAAAATCTTTCTTATTCACTAATAGGCCCATTAACTCATATGAAGCCTGGGGTGAGAGGAGTTTGCTGAATGGGTGGAGCAGGAAGAGGCAGAGCTAAGAGGAAGTTAATCTTGAGAGCAGTCAGAACTAGGAAGGATGTGCAGGCTCTTGAGTAGTGTGAGTGATTTTGTGATTGTGTTTTTGGTTAGGAGAGTCTGTTTGTGACAAGTGTAATAGACCTGGTTTGTGAGAAGCCTAGCAGGGGGAAGACTTGGGGATAGAGTTGTTCTCTGCATTGTTACTGTGCATAGACTTTTGTTGCTGCGATGGATTTGGGTTTGAATAAATGTTTTGGTTCTGCTTTCCATATGGGAAGTCTGTGGCATTTCACAGTTCTGAACTGCTCTGTGACGTTCATGGCTGCCATGGGTACTGTGAATATTGCATTTTTGAAAAAGGGTGAGGACAGAAAAAGCTAGAGATAGCTTTTCATTCTGCCTCCCTTCTAGAGATGCATCAACACACCTATTCTACATGTAGGAGGCAGCTCTCAAAACAATAGCCACTGATTTTTTTTAATGTCAGTCATCTAATCCCAGATTTGTTTGAGTTGTTTACATATCTGAAAAATCTTAGTATGAATTTTTTTTTCACCTTGGTATAGAAGATAAGATAGTGGGTAAGAAGGAATAAATAATAACTTACAATGGCACCAACTTTAGAATTATGAACATAGTAGATTTTGAATAAATCTCATTTATGATAATCTAAGACATTGTATGTTAGATGAGAATTCACAGAACTCATAACTGGAAGTAAGTGAAGATAGCATGGTCCAATCCATTCATTTTGTAGTTGAGAATACTTGGGCACATTTCCTTAGAGTGCTGTCTTCTAGAGGACAAGATCAGCTAGTGCATTCTCTGCTACTAATTACAAGTTACTCTAGATACAAAACTGCATCTGCCTCAGCTTGCTCATCCATGAAATGGGAGTGTTGGATAAAACCTCAAAGATCTCTTTAAGTTCAGAAAATTTATGATTCAAAGATATGTACAATTTCTAATGAATTGTGATTGTTATTGTGATATTGTTAACGAAGTAGTTATAATCTATATTTTCAATATCTGATTTGATAATAGCTCAATTAAAAATTCTCAAAAATACTTTCTTTTAATATTAAGGTACTCCAAGGAGTTCATTTTTAAAACCATTAATGTCCTTTGTAGTGATTTATACCACTTGACCTTTGTCCCTCTACAAGGAATTGGCATCCTATTATTTTTTTAACAAATCAGTCGACACTTACCTAAAAGAATAGAGGTTTAATTTAGAAATATCTGAAGTTTCAGAAACTCAGATACCAGTCTAACACTATACTACGTTTAGAAAAAAAACAAAACTCACTACTCTTTTATAGAATCTTCTAATTTTATTCAAGACTTTGCAAGAAAAAGTAAGTTAAGTAACAGCAAATGTATCAGGGGTTCCAATTATCTGAGAAATTTAGATGCGTACTAAATTGTAAGAGCCTTTGTTTAATGTCAGGCTTCAGTTTCAGATATGAAGAGCAGTGCAACCTTCTAGTAAGATGTGTTAACAATAACATCTTATTCTTTATAATCAGGAGATGAGTTCTGGAGCTGCTGCCTATAACTTTGGGCAAGTGATTTAACTTTATTGAGGTTCATTGTTGTTTTTTAATATGTAAATGGGAATTCATTCAACCCTTTTGTTTTCTTCTTAATGGCATTAGTGTGAGGGGAAAAAAATGAACTTGAAAGTGTTTTGAAAACTATGATGCATTATGTGAATATTAACAAGTTGTTTTGATGACAGGAAATATAAAACTACTACTAAAATATCTGCAAACACCCCAGAATAGAAGACTATTTTCTTAGTTACTCTGGGGATCCCTAGTTTAACTGTCTGAATACAGTCTCTTGGAAAATGCTAAGAATTTGGGAAGAACTAGGAAACTAATATGTGTTGAACTTGGAATCAGGAAAAATTGGGTTTGGATTCCACACCTTATGTTCGATAGAGATGTGAGAAAGTCATTTAATTATGCTGAACCTTTGTTCCTTCATCTTCTATGGTGGTCATAATAAATGACATATTTACTTCATGGAGTGATTAATGAGGCTAAAATAAGATAATGCTTGTAGGAAATGCAAAGGTCAATTTTTAAAAGAAACAACTGAGTTTATATTAAAATACAATTTTAAGCATTATTTGTCAATTTCTCAAAGCAGGCTTAGTCATAGAGATGATACATTAGCTACTTGATTGCTAAGTTGTGTGTATTTTCCAACCATTCCCCTGATATTTCCTAGCTTGGAGAAACAAAATTATAAAATGTGATAAAATTTTTGTGGTATTGACAAATGTTAATGTGAAAATGCCTAGTTAAGCCCAGATCTCATAATAAATACCGCTTTCATAAAATTACCTGACAAAAAAATGATTTCAAACAAATAAAATTAAAAGCACATATTAAACACCTTTTATATACCAAACTAAAGATTCCCATAAAAAAAAAATAATACAGTCTCTGCTTTCAGGAAACTTACTCTCTAATTGGGAGAGAGAACATAAAAAAGAACATTCAAGTTCAACATGAAACAAAGTCTAGAATTTGTAAAGGTTCAGTGGATTTATTGGCAAGGCCCAAGATCTTTGGTTGTATCTATCTATCTATCTATCTATCTATCTATCTATCTATCTATCTATCTATCTATCTATCTATCTATGTCATTGTTTATATCTAGGAGTTATCTTTTTGTCTTCTATTTATTCTTTGAGCTTTTTCTACAGATAGAAGACAGAGGAGATATAATTTAATGTACATGTATACATATATATGGTTTATTTTTTCCTATTAAAACACCTCATATTTGTAAATGTTCATCAACTTCATTTAAATTTATGAGTTTTATTAACAAAAATATAGCAGAAAATGTCTAGTAATTTCTCATATTTTCTATTTTTTGTATTATTTTGCATTTTTAACCATTTTGTTTGTGTCTCCTTTTTCTCAAGCCATAAATAAATTTGCAGATGGTAGGGGGAAATAGGGTTGGATTTATTTAGAATTAAATTCTGAAAAACAGGGTTCGATTGATTTAAAACTAAATTCTACAAAATATTAAACTAAATAATTCACCACAAAATGATATAAAATAAATACATATTGTTTGAAGAAATAAAGAAGGAATCCTATAAAACTTCTATGAGACAATTATTGTCCTGACATCTATATCAGAGAAAGCAAAGAATTAAAAAAGAACAGAACATTTCTAATGAATATAGGTATAAAAATATTAAATGGAAAATTAAAAAGAGTACAGAAAAGGCTATAAAATATTATATTTTTGACCAGGTCAATGTAGGATTGGTCAAAGGAAAACTATAAACATGATAAAATAAATATCAAGAGCAGTGAAAATAATAAAATACTTTTGAAAATGCAGCACTAGTTCTTATCAAAAAATATTAATATTTGGATAAATGGACCTTTCACTTAAAAAACATGCAATACCTACCTAAAACCAAAGTCTATCATTATTTGTAATAGAGACATGAAGAAGTAAGGGGAAGGTGGCAGTTATCACCATTATTATTTGAGATATTTCTAGAAATAATAATTATTACAGTGAGGAAACAGAAATAGAGAAAATAGGCAAAAAAATAAAAGCTACCATTTTAAATAATGTGTTTAAAATGAATCCTCAAGAACCAACTTTCAAAAAGAATAATAAATATAAAAATAGAGTATATCATAAGTATAGAAAATTTAAACTATCTGTAAACAGCTAATGAAATTCTGTAGAAAGAAATGGAAGGAGAATTCTCATTCCAAACAAAAAAGGAAACATGTTATCAGTCCTCATGAATTGTGGTTAAGATTTTAAGCTCTTAAAGTTGTTTGTATTTATTGTGTTATTGTAGAAATTGTTCTCAGTTTGCACCTTTAATTACATATAAGTTCACACAAGTTTTCTTGGAAACTCTCTCTGTTATCATCTCTTATGACACAACAGTATTTCATTATGTTCATGTACCATAATTTGATCAACCACTTTCCAAATAATTTCTAATCCCTCCCACCCAACCTCACTCATGCACTCACTCCTACCATTAGCTTCTAATTCTTTGCTACTACAAATACCTTCCACAGACATTTTGTATACACAGGAGCTTTCCCTCTTTCTTTGATCTCTTTGGAGTTAAGGTCTGATAGAACAAAAAGGGCATTCATAATGTATTAGAACATAGTTCCACATTTCCCTACAGAAGAACTGTACAAATTCACCATTCCCCTAATGGTGAATTAATGTATTTGTTTTCATATAAACCCTCTACTATTTATCATGTTCAGTTTTTGTCAATTTTGCCAATCTGATGAGTTTCAGCTGAAATCTCAGGGATGCTGTAATATGCATTTTAAAGTATTAATTGTTTATTTAGAGGATGTTTTCCTATGGTTCTCACTATCCTCATTCTTTTTCTCTTTAAAACTGCCTGTTTGTATACTTTCAATACTTATTAATCTTGAAAAGAGATAAATTTTCAGAAACACTAATATGTGTGTTTATTTTATTTAGATATACTCACTAATGTAAAGGAAATCTTTTATTTGGGGAAAGACGTGTTTTGTGGACAGTGACAGTGAGACAGTCACAAAGAAAGAAAATAAGGGAGGGAAAGTATCACTGAATTATTAAATATAACCGAAAAGACCAGAAAGAAATTCATAAGGGAAGATACACAAATAGGGTAATTTTGTTACTGTTGTTGAATCCGATGCATATGTATAATTCATATAACAGAACTTTACAGTTTCATATAAAATAATTTAATGATTTTAAAAATGGAACTACATGATCCTCAACAAAATGAGATGTATTTCATTTTGTATCTATGAATTTAGGATAAATAGGAGGTAGTACTCAGATATTCATATTAATTTGAAATTTCTTTATTCTCTTCATTATTTCAGACCAGTAATTCCTGCCCATCTTCTCTGATTGATGCCTATTCCCATAAATTCACCACAGGCAGTTCTACCCAACATGCTATAGGTATTTCTGTTTTTATCTCAGCATTGAGTATACCAGTATGGTATTGTGGCTACCCAAGTTTCATCCTTTGTAATGTTCATATTATCCCAACTTATGCCCATCTTATCCCATAAACCCATCTTATCTTCAGATCATATATTTCCCAACTTCTTTTACTCCATTTGTCCTTTGAAGCTCCTCATTGGTTAAGTATTACAGTCTCTTTGCTCCACCACCTCCTTTGCTTTTTGGTTGACCTCTGAGACATTTCATTCCAATTATTCAGAGATTGTTGTATTACATGTCTTAGTGCTATACAAAAATACCAATAAAATGTTGATATTAAAAAGATGGGCTTTAGTTTTCATGGGAATCTGGGGATCACTAAAGATATTTTGCAATTTCCTCAAGGCAATTCAGCTTGCTCTCTCATCCAGTTCAATATCAAGGCCAACTTAATGTTCCTATATACTTATATTCCCAAAAGGAAATAAAATGATTATAAAAAGAAGCCATGGAAATTAATGGGTTCTTACAATATAAATAATATATCAAAATCAGAAACTATATTTAATACAGACTGCAATGTTTTGATGAAATGTATGGAGGAAGGAGGGAAGGAAAGAAAAGAGAAATGAAGAGAGAAAAAGAGGGAGAGTGAAACGAAAAAAGAGAGAGGGAGAGAGTAGAGGGAGAGAGAGAGAAAAGGAGAAAGCAGAGGTTGAGACAGCAGGGAGGGAAGGAGAAAAGGAGGGAAAGAGGAAGGAAGGAAGAAAAGTGGGAAGAAGGGAGAGAGGAAGAAAAGAAAAAGAGAAAGAGGGAGAGATATATGGAATGAACAAAGCAATGGATAACATATTAGAAATATTTTTTTCTAGAAAGTTGTTCATTCTGCTAAGAAACATTAGATAGTGTAGGTAGCTACTTTGGGGACATTATGCAGCTTTTTAAGGAAAGAGGCCCTTCTGATAAAAGATTAGTAATTTGTATAGATGATTTTTTGAAAGTTTACTTCCCAGGAAATGAATAAAATTTTCCTGAAACTCGTGCTCAGTATTTTCATTTTAAGGTACACTTCAAATTTCTGTTAGACGTTCTCAGATGATTAAAAAAATAAACACTTGACAATCGATTTTATAAAATCATTACTACTGTGAAAACAAGGGAAAAAAAGCTCTGTTATGTTTTATTTCTATTCTCTTGGATAAATGACAAGCTGACTATACACTGACACAAACTGATATTGTGAAGTATAAATGATTTATACTGAAACAAAAATAATCTTTCATTTAAAAGATAAACACTTGAGAAGAATAATTACAAAAGTATATGAAATAAAAGAGGCCAACTTCCTATGCTTTCAAGAGTTTTCACTAATTTTCTTTCATCCCATGACATTTTTTGATGTACCAAATAAAAAGTAATTGCCGACCAACTTTGGCAACTAATTTAACAGCTGACTGTCTCATGTTCCCACAAGAGTTTCTCAAAAGAAAAGTCAACTGGGAGAGCAAAGTTTCCTTTTTTTCTGTGAAGAAGGTTTTAATTCTGCAAGACAGGCATAAATTTTTCTGAGAGTGGATGGAAGACAGAAAATAACACTCCCAGAAAAATCAATGAATATATTAGGAAATAATATTAAAAGATTAATTATTTTTGAGTATGCTTCTTTTGGCTTGTTTTGCAAAAAGGGATATTTTAATTTCTAGAGTGTATTAAGAACAAGTTATACATGATGCAATGCCACAATTGTGTGTGTGTGTGTGTGTATGTGTGAATGTGTGTGGGTTTGTGTTTAGAAATAGTATGTACCAACTAGCCAAGACTGGAATAACCTTGTTAATTAAGTTCTATCTAGTGGTAACTCAAAAATATTGGCATTCATTCAGTTAGTCAGTAAATAAGCAATTGCTGAGGACCTACTACGTGGCAGGCATTCTACTAAGCACTAGGGATACAAAGAAAAGGAAAAGGCACTCCCTACTCTCAAGGAGTTCGGAGTTTAATGGTGGAGAAAAAATAAAGCAACTATCCACTAATAAGCTATATATGGGACAAATTGGAACATATTGGAATATTGTATAAGGTATTAGCTTAAATTTAATTTCTATGTAACAATGTTTCTTATTTGTCCAATAGTTTCTGCAGAATATTGAGCCCATATTCAAGGGGCTGGCTGTTTGGTTTTACTGAACGCTAGACTACTACAGTTGAGTACTACTCTTTGCTGTGTATCTAAACTATTTCACTGATGGATCTGTTTCTTAATTGGTACCTAATTATTGTGACCATCACCACTTTGTAGTACTGTCCCGTCCCGCGGGACTCAGTTATTCGGGGGGTCGAGGGGAACCCAGCCTGAAAGAGAAACGGGCGAGAAGAGGAGGGAGACCAAGCAGATTTGTCAAGGTCTCAGTTTATCTAGCTCAGGGTACAGCTTATATAGTAATTGAAACAGGGAAGAGGAATAGAAAGGAATGGGGAGGGTCCAGGGTGAGGGTAGTATCTAATCATGCAATCTTTGCGGTTCCTGGAACGGGGGGCCAAGCCCTTTTGTGGTTGCAACATCCATTGACAAAGACGTCTTGTGATATTTGCTTATTGCAAAACAAGATGTTCAGGGCATGTTGACCTCAAGGGTGAGGGACCCAGCACTAAGTGCTGGCTCCCAACATGTCCCCCTTTTTTGTTTAGAAATGCAAGTGAAAGGCCTGTCTTAGGCTATGTGGCCTGACTCCATGCCTGGTACCGAAAGTGGGCAGGGCCCCTGTCTTAGGCTATGTGGGTGGCCCCCACCTCCAGCATTTCTGGTAGGTGGACCCACAATAATCTCGTGATTGGGTACCTCTGCAGCCAATGGCATGATTATCCAGGTCATGGGGCCACAATATTCCCGTCATTGGCACAGTCACAGCAAAAGCCCATTATTGATCATAGCGGGGTACAGGGACGCTTTTGAAAAGTTTGATGGTATAATTAGCAGTAACCCTAATATAGTCCCAGGAGGAAGAAGGACCCCAATAAGTGTCACCCGTGGTTTCACAGTCCCAGCTACGGCAGTAATAATCAGTTATGCCTCCACATTTGGTGTTCAAGGCACAGCTTCTATGAGGGCCGAGGCAAACATAAAAGGGGAGTGTTCTCAACATACTTTTTCGGGATTGTGTACCACACCCACCCCATGGATCAGGGCCCTGCTTTCCGGAGGGGGCCTCCTGTTGATCAGAATATCCCTCCAAGTCCCAATTGGCCGGAGCCCCTATGGCTAGTTTACAAAGATCTGGGTAAAGTGTGGACCACCAGTCTGTGGGTTTAGAGGCCGTGAAACAAACGCCAGACCAGTTGAGGGGGAGTGCTGTGTATGCCAGATTGCCCCCACAAACAAAAACTTGCCCTAGTGGGGGGTACAGGGGGTCAGAGGTATTCGTCCAGGAAGAGCAATTGCGGGGCAGGGAGGACCCAACATCTAGGGTAATAGAGTTATGGGGGGTAATTCCGGCGTAGCAAGGGGAGGGGAGAACAAAGGGAATGCCGGGCTGAACCTTAAAGTATTTAAAACCAAACCCATTCCAATTCCCAGGAATACCCTTCTATAGACAAGGTGGGAAACCTGCGACTAGTCCTGAAAAGTTAGTGCCTCTGAAAGAGTCCCATTATTATCATAGTATAGTCCATCTTCTTTAAACATGTGAGAAATATTGCCTTGGATGATAAATTTGGTTATTGTCTCACTCCATGACATCACCCTTAACCATGGTGGATTCCTGACGAACGCCCATCTCTGTTGTTCCTTCGGTGCTGGGTCAATGGACGCAGTGTTCTTGAGTGTCATGATAAGTACGAGAAAAATGAAAGGAGTCATCGTGACCTAGTTGATTAAGCTTCTCCAGAAGTTTTTTCATCTGCCACTGATAGCACCTCCTCACTTCCTGTGACCGCTTCACCTTGGCGGTTGTCCTCTATCACTCTTATTCTTTTCACTGGAACCCAAACTTCTTTATTATCATCTGTTAAAACACAAACATACCCTTTTCCCCACGTTAACACTGTATGAGGACCAAATCAATTTTTATTCTCATCGTGCCACATTACTGGCTGCTTTCAGGGCACTTGTTATTGCTGATTCATTCTTTGCAGACTCCTTATTAGGAAATGTTAAGAATTTCATAGCAGCCAATAAGCCATCATTATAGAATTTTAAATAATTTAGAATATAAACAGCCAAACAGCCAATTGTAATTTGTCATCGATTTAGAGTATAAACAGCCAATTGCGAATTTGTCATCAACTCCTGGTCCAACTACTCCTTTTTGTTTGTGCAAGTAGGTGTCCAGGGAGCGATTTGCTCGTTCCACTATAGCTTGACCAGTGGGATTATGGGGGATTCCAGTGACACGTAAAATGGAAAATTCCATCATGAACTGTTCAATGGCTTTACTGATGTAAGCTGGACCGTTGTTTGGTTTAATGCTTTTTGGTACTGCATGATTTAGAATGTGACCGAGTGTGTGTGATATAAAATATTGTTGTTTTGGCCCTTATTGCTAGTTGAACTTCCATAGTTATCTGTTTAATACTATCTACCCTATCAGGAATATAGGCTGACTCTACTCTAGGTATCAATGGTGCTGTATACTTTCTGTCTATGATGATATTGCAAGGTTCTTTCACATATAATAATGCTTGCAATACTGCATATAATTCATTTTGTTGTGTAGATGTAAATGTTGTTTTAAATTTATGCATCTCCTTTTTAGATGGAATATACATAGATGCCCTAAAATTTTTTTGTTGCATCTATAAAAACATTAACTCCCTCTACCAGTGAGGAAGAGCATTTGTTGGCCCAAGACCATGGCCACGTGGCAAATTGCTGCCCAAAAGGAATTGGGAGCCCATGTTGGAAATTCTGATTAATCAATATCTGCCATTCCACAAACTCTTGTATGCAGTTCTCTGTTTGTTGACTTGTATACATAGCATATATTGTGTGAGGTTTCTGTCCTATTAACATCCTTACTCTCTTCACTGCCTTATGTATGTCTTGGGCTACCAGCACAGCATAAAGCACACAAGCTCTGTTCTTTATCTGAGCCAAATGTACCCACTCAATAATCCCTTGTTTTTGATGTAAAACTCCAGTGGGTATTTTTTCAGTGAATAAAATTGTTACTTTCAAGTCCTGTGATTCTAATATCCTGCTAGTAGTACACTCCATAATCTTTTTCTGCACTAATTTCAAACATTCCAGTGTTTCATCTGTCCATTCTCTGCATGAGTTTAATTGAGAAGGACCTTTCAATAAATCATATAATGGTTTCATTTGATCAGTTGTAATTCCCAACTGTGGCCTACACCACTGAATTTCTCCTATCAATTTCTGAAAGTTATTTAAAGTTGTAACCTTTGTAGAATCCATGATAGGTGACTTCAAACTTAAACCTTACCACCTTACATCATTGTTTCACAGGCTAGTTTCTCCTTCTCTGATTACATTTACTCTGGAAAAAAAAAACTTTTTAGAAATTAAGTTGTTAATAAGTTCAAACACTAAATTTAACTTTTGCTTAAGCCAAGGAATGACTACAAGTTCAGATTAAAAGAGCAAGATCTTTTCTGCTTCATAGACCATTACATATTAATTTACCAATACATTGTCTTGAAAATGAAAATTTAAAACCGTTTAAAATTTCTCCTGTTGTTAACAGTCACTAAACTTTTACAAAAATTAGTTGAAAACCTTCAAAATAATAGTTCTCTTGATCTAATCTGGAATGATAAAAGTTACAATTCACTGTAGACCCAGCTGAATGATGAGTTGGGACTGCAGGGCAAAAATCTTAATGGTTCCATCCTTTACTCAAGTAAATTTTACTTCTGTGTCTACTCCTTAAGAACTTTCTTGAATGAGAGGGTTTTTGAATTCCTCAGCTGAAGGGAGGGAGACTTCTGGACAACTGCCCAGTGGCGCCAAGTCTATTCCATTCTGCTGGAGAGTTTCAAAAGCTTTATCTCTGCTGAGGTGTCCCTTTAAGATTTATACATATTTCCAATTTGCCTAGTGCCAAATAATATAACAAATCCTGATCTGTTTTAAACATCCAATTAGGAGTGACACGTTTCACTTAAAATGTGACCAGAATAACTACCTTTTGGCTACTTCTCATTATACAAAATACTTTTCTTTTAGGTGAGGCATGAGATAATGAAAATGCTGATCAGCCTGCCCCAGATCTCCCCTCGTCTCTCTCTCCACCCTCACAATCTGGCCAGAATCAGAAGGCAAAGAGAGAGAGAGAGTTCAACCAAAAAACCTTCAAACAATTTCCAAAACTTTTACGCTTTCCCTAAACTTCACATCCACGTTGTTCTCCTAATGGGCCTTGATCAAAGCCCCCTTTAAAACTGCACAGACATTATATCCTTGCATTTCTTATCCAAGATTACACTTTGCAATCATATAAACCAAACAATATAAGATTAGTTCCTTTCTTTCTCTCTCCCACACTTCTCCCCGATGCTGCAGCCATCAGAGAGAAGGGAGGAGGGGGAGGAAAAGAGATAACTTTCCAAGGTCCAGCCACCATGGAGCTGACCGCAACAACTCACAAACATACGCACACAGAACATGTAAAGACAGAACACATATACAGACAATAAAAGAATCCAAAAGACTGAGAAAAAATTGTCAGAAATCCTCTGTACACATTATAACTCTGGCTTAATTTCTATCACTGTGTAACTAAGCCTTGCATAAGATTCCCTGTCTAGACTTTCTCCCATACAAGGTTGCTTTTTTAGACTTATTCCTGCAACTTTTTACTACACCACAGATATGTGCCGAGTGCCAGAAAAATCATAGAAGTCTTTCTTCTTAACCCTTATAGAAAAAACTTTACCAGATCCTTTTTCTTAACTCTAACTCCTCTTTCTCTGAGTGACGTCTTAAGGTCTTTCATAAAGACCTGCTCTTTGGATAGTCTTTGTGATCCCATTTTCTTTTTTCAAAGAGACCGAAGTGATTTACCATTTCTTTCTCCAGCTCATTTTACAGAGCAGGAAACTAAGGCAAAAAGGGTTACATGAGTTGCTCAGGGTCACAAAGCTAAATGTTGAGGGATAAATTTGAAATCAGGAAAATTCCAGGTCCAACCCTCTATCCACTGTGCCACCTAGTTGCTCACAGAGAATTATGCAAGATGGCAAAGAATAAAGTTGACAAATATATGTTACTTAAGTCACTTAAACTAATGATCTTGGAAAAAGACTTTTTTATTCTTTTTATTTCTAATTTAATAGTATCTCAGGTGATAATAATTCACTCAGTATTATACACACAAAGGAGAAATTTACTCTCAGTTCTATTCTTCTTTATGTTTTATTGTCAAAATGATGTATTTTTTCAGAACATACATTCATTCTAGGATTTGATGGAAAGAACAATTTGGAAGGGGGAAAATGAATTGCCACTAGAGAAACATTCTGGGGTGGGTAGTGTTGTGTAAAATGAGCAACTGTTATGTATTGATTGTGTAGAAATGAGTCACATATTACTAGGATTCTGGTATAGAGTGCTACAAATGGACAAACCATATACTGAAGAATAAATTAGAGGAAGAAAAGGACATCTGTCCCAAAGGCCATTTATTACAAATTGGATATCTAAACAACACTTAATTCACTAGATTGTTGCATCTTTAGCGAGATCAGAGCGTTAATACCCTTCAATATGGCCATATTAATGTTCATGGAAAGATTCAAACCTAAGTTTCAGAAAGCACTTCTTTACATGCAGCTCTATATAATGGAAGTAGATCATTTCAACCTGAAGGTGAAAATAGTTTAGAAGCTTGTTTAGAAGCACTGTTAATTTACCTGCTATTAAACTATTTTCATCTAAAGAAACTCTGAAAAGATTCAAAGTGGGAAGCAAAAGTAGATTTATAATTCTTCACACTTCCGTATGCCATGTTTCCCTCCCCCCCTCATATTATTACTCTAAATCTTTGCACAGAAAGAATTCACAACTCACCAAAGAATGGAGAGTAAGTCCTTCTAAGCAACATGGAATAATTATGCTACTCAATTACCTGATTAGTAATAGACTTGACAATCTTCAATATCTCCCTTTTTATTATTCTTCTCTGTTATTGCTGCAAACACATTAATATTAACAATAATAACTAATATTTCATAGTGCTTCATATATGTCAGGAACTGTAAAAAGGACTTTCCAGTTATCTCATTTGAACTTCGCAGTGATCCTGGGAGATATATGGTGTTATGATCATCCTTTTTAGAGATAAAAACACTGAGTCAAAGAAGGCTTAAGTGATTTTTCTTGGGCCATACAGGTAGTAAGTGTCTGAGGCTGGATTTAAACTCAGGTCTTCCTGATTCCAAGCCCAGCACACTATCTGCTGCATGATACTGTACAATATAGTTCCTGGAAAATAATTGATTCCTAATAAATCCTTGTATGACAGTTTAACACATGCATGTCTATACATGTGCATATCATATATATGAGAACATGGTATGTTCACATATCTATATGTATGTATATTTATAGATATAGATCTGTATATGCATATACATATACACACACATACATGTAAACATTTCATGTTTTCCAATGGTATAGTTCAACATTTTTGTTGTATATATATATATAATATATATATATATATATATATATATATACATATTCAATATAGTCAGGATTAACTCAAAGCAACATTTAGATTTTGTCTTTGTAGTTTCTGTCTCTTTTTTTTCCTTAAATTACAATTTCTTCTTCCTAAATCAAGTCATTTCCCCTATTAACAAAGGGATGCTACTTAGAAGAAAGTCATTTAATAAATAAATTCATACCTGTCTGCTAATAGCTTACTATCTCAGTTCTATCAGTGATATTTCATTTTAAAAGAAAATAATGCAGAAAGGAGCATTTTTTTCCTAATTTCAAGAATGAGTCACTTCTGGCACACAGGACAGTGGGAGATACATTTCTGGATATGATTGTCCTCCCGATGTTCCAAGTAGTTAACAGTCTACTCCAACTATTAAATGTACTTGTTCTGAATACAGACTGGAAACAAAATCATGATTTGGTTATTTGGTTAATTCTTATCTGTTAATACAAACAGATAACTTATCTTTGTTGTTGCTGAGTTGGTTTAGTTGTAGCTGACTCTTCTTGACTCCTTTTTGAGTGTTCTTGGCAAAGATATTAGAGTGATTGCATATTTTTTTTTCTCCTTCTCATTTTACAAATGACAAATTAAGGCAAAAACGGTTAAGTGACTTACCTAGGGTCACACAGCTAGCAAGTGTCTGAGGTCAGATTTTTTCAACTCAGGTATGTTACACATATATAGGTATGTGGTAGGTATATATGGCTGCATGTGTGTATGAGAGAGAGAGAGAGAGAGAGAGAGAGAGAGAGAGAGAGAGAGAGAGAGAGAGAGAGAGAGAATTCCAGACATGGGAAATGTACAGTGGCAGCTAAATAGATAAAAAATGTAGTATAACAAATACTAGGTGTGAGGAACAAGAAAGTTATATCAGATAAACAATAAAGTGCTATCTATGTACTCTATGAAATTAATATATAAATTGCCTGCCAAGGTAGATTGGAATCAAGTTTGACTATTAGGGGAAAGGATTTAAGCAGCTATGTGAATGATATGTTATAGTGGGAAGAAACTTGAATAAGAAAGACCATTTTGTAGTCCATTGAAATAGTCCAGGTGAGTAGTGAGGTCAAAGATGTGATCAATGTTGTGAGGGTCAAAGGATCAGAGATTGACAACTGCTTGAATATATTAGGCAAGGAGGAGTGAGCCATTGAAGATAATGCTAAAATTTTGAACCTGCTTTAGCAAAAATGATTGCAAACACCTAGACAATAAGCTCTCTATCTCTGCCTTTTTCTCTCTGAACATTGTAGATTTTACATATGTGTATGTATGCTTGTGTACACATGCATATATACACACACATACACATGTGTGTACCTATGTGTATGTGTCTATATAACACATATACATTCAGGCAAACATATATACATTCAAATATATTCCTACAAATAGATATTTTTCTCATTGTTTAAGATAGATGAATGACATTTTGTAGAAAGGTGGGACACAGAAACAATCTAGAAGAAAGAGAACCAGTCTGGAATGTAAAATTTACTAGAGACAAAGCATATCAGGATAATCAAAAATTGATTTCGTTATGATATTTTTATGATATTTCTTAAATCACAAATGAAAGTCAATGAAAATAAATTATATACCTATGTTTTTTATTGAAAATAATCTACACGAATTGGCAACATTCATGTTTATTTGTTGTTGTTTTTGTTTTGTTTTTTTCTCTGCAAAAAGTTTATATGGAACGTTCATCCCATCAAAACTGCTGTGCTCTTTCCCTTGAAATGCCATCCAGGTTTTTCCAAGATAACAGTAGGCTCCTGGTCTGCCTTGCAGAAGGCTCTGTCAGTGATTTGATAACAGGCTAACCCCCCAGAGTCCATACATATGACAGGGGAAAAGAGTAGGGGGGAAGCTATTCAAACTTCATTTTCTTTCCTTGTGGCTTATTGCTGCTGTCTCCACCTTGGCCTCCCTAAGAAACCTCCCTGACATCAAAGATTCCTCCACCTACACCTTGGCTTCCAAAGCCTTCATTGGCTTCTTTTGTCACCTTCTTTGCCCCTAAATCCTCCAGGACCATGGACAGCGCCACCACAGTCTCCAAAGCCACTAGGCTTGGCCCAGTCCAGGGTTACTTTATTTGCATCTATCTCCCCATCCTCCATCGTCTTTTTTGAAGCTTTGATGTCTTCCTTAGAGTTGAAATCTACCAAACTGAACCTTTTCAAAGATTCCATCTCCCTGTGTGATTATCCTGGCACCCACCAATGAAAGAAATCTCTCAACATTTCTTCTGTTGTATCTTCAGACAAGCCTTTGACAAGCAAGTTTTTGTGGGACTAGTTCCTTGGGGCTGCATTAGTAATCTTCTGTTCCTTCAGCTCCAGCCAGATGGCTGTGACTTTAATCTCCATGTTGTTACAAGGATTCAAGCTTCTTTTGCATCTTCCACAGAGGCAAATGCAATAAATGCATAGACTCAAACACTTCCTGCAAATTCTCCTCCATGGCACTATAGGTGAAATTATTCGGCAATAGGGTCTGAACAACATGGCTCAGGAGATACTACGGTTTGTTGTTCCTCATAGTCCAGGAAATATTCCCATCTCCAGAGTTTTCTTATCATCAGCTTTTCTCCCCTGTCTAGTCCAGAATGGGTACCTGGCCATCAATCTTAGTGCTCTGCTTCTCTTCCAAGGCTTTACTTACTTCTGGGTCTGCTTAAATTCAATGGAGAAAATTCCTTTGGGGGTCTCATCCTTGGTGCAGAGCAATCTGACCTCAACGGTGACTTCAAACACTTCCCTAAGCTCCTCTTGATTTACTTTATCCTTCGGATACTTGACAAAGTGCATCCTTGCATTTTGGTCTTTCTTGTTCTCTTCTGCTTTTTCCAGCTTAATTTCAAAGCTGAGAACGTTGGAACCATGGAGTTGTAGGGCCTTTTACATGTCTTCAGTTTATTCAAATTCCATGTAACCAAACTTCCTGGTGGCCCCAATTGTAACAGTAAGCACCCCAACATGCACCAGGAAGGGGCTGCTAACACAGGTTCTTAGATTTGCATTCATAAAAGCAAAGGTTACTTTTGAGGTGTTAACAATCACTTTAATCAAGCACATGTACCATTCCTTTAATCAGGCATATATATCATTCACCTAGTTCAGGGGAGTTAGCACCCTGAACTTCAAAGAAGATACAGAGAAATCAAAGATCAACAGACATGGCTTCCTCTGCATGAATGCAACAGATAGTTTCAACTGTCTGACCATAGTTACCAGAAAGGGAAGCACCAATGTCTGGGTTTTCAAAGATGGAGGGCTCATTAGCAGCTTCCCATGGTCCTCCTCTGGCCAAACAAACAGTTCCAGTCAGTAAGCCCCAAAGTAAAACCTCAGCTCAGAGTATTTATACCTTTTTTAGAGCCAGGGGTCATCACCTTGAGAACCAGTGCCTCATTAACAAAAGGCTTGGACCTTCCCACAAACCTTCCCTAATCAAACTCCCCTTAATGGCAGGCCCATTAATGGATGGGGGAGATCTTAATCACATTAAAATAATTAATAATACAAACATATACATATATATGTATATACTTTTTCTACTTAAAGAAACTCTTGTTTCTGTACTTTACTCCTAGTAAAGACTCTTGATTGATAAAGGCAAGATTCAAACAGAGGCACTTGATTATATGAAACAAAATAGCAAAAGATACTATTTTGCTTGATATCACACCAATGCAGACATCAATCCTCCCTCCTCCTCCTTTTCTTCTTCCTCCTCCTCCTTGTCCTCCTCTTCTTGATCTTCTTCCTCTTCTTATAGCAATTACAGATTTCATTATGTAATGATAATTTTTAGGTGTATTGTTTTGGATCTGTTATATGTGTACATATAGAGAGGGTTATAAATACTTGTTTGGGAGATGTAGTTTTGATGCTGATATAATATATTTTGCATATGTGGCAGGTCTTTTATTAATACTGTGGACTACATGATGATACAATATTTTATTGAATCAATTTAGTTCAAAATACATAATGAAGATATCAGTGAAGTGGAAGATATACTGTAGTGAGGTAGCTCTAAAAATATCACCTAATATTTTATTGCTATTTTTCTTTTCATCAAAAGCTTTTGGGTGAACAGAGAATTGACTTCATCCAGCACACTTCAGTTCTATTAAAAAATCTTTGTCTTTGATCACTGAACTTTCCAAGGTGCCACATCTTTCTTTTCTTTCTGTGTTCATTGCCTTCAAGTCTATGAAGTTTCTCTCCTATTTGGTGCAAGTTTAACCAGAATTCCTGTATTTCTTCAATATTGCCTTTCTTTTTCACATCATTCTAGATCTTAGAGAATCTCTTGGTTCTCTGCAGGACTTTTTAAAACTTTGTCTTAGGATCCTTTTTCTATAAAACAATTTAAATTCTTAATTACATTTCAAAGCAAGCATTATAATATCCATTTTATCACCTGTTTATTGCTGGGAAATGATTATGGGAGTTTTAAAACAAATGATATCATTAAATGTAATTTTATAAAGGAATTATTTGCCTGATCCCAAAGTAGGCCATCCCCTTCTCAGAAGAGAAATTCCATTTATTCCACTCTCATACTTCAAATACATTTTCCTGTGGAATTCATTTTAGCTTTCTTCCTGAGTACCAAATGCACTTTTGGACCTGGATATCCTCTTAGATTATTCCCACGATGTAGCTTTCATTAGACCTCATTATTTATGCTTCATGTTTTATTTATTTTTCTAATTAGAAACCCAGCCAGGTACAAATTCTGAAAGCAGCAGGTAGCCTACAAGGGACCCACATTTCCTTTTCTGAAATCTTAGGTGTGCATAATCAATGTCCCTTGCAGAAAATGCACAACGTGGACTAATTTTTGTAAAACTGGAACAAGCAATCTCATATAATTTTATAATCCTATAAAACCTAATGTTATGTTAAATTTTTTTTATATTCAACAAGGACATTATGAGGAGACACATTGGAAAGAGTAGTATTTTCAATATACCTTATGTCTTCTTTTACTAAGGCTACTCACTTCATGTCATTTTTCTGCTCTTCATTACGATTATTATGAGATGACTTTTCCTTAATCTGAGAAGGTAAGTCCTTCTTAGGGATCTTATATATTTAAATTAAAAGGATAGTTATGTGTGTATGCATGTTATGCATGTGTATTATATGTGTGTATATTACATAAACTCATATATGTAGCACAGGATAGTGGAAAAATAACTTGTCTCAAAACTTAGAAGACTTTCATCCAAAACTTCTCTCTGACACATACTGGCTATAGAACCCTGGGAAAAGTCACTTAACCTTTCAGTACTCTTTGCATTCTCTAATACCTTTAAGTTGTAAATATGGCACTGAATATCCTTAGAGAGAGAGATATCAAAGATATCAAAGAGAGATGAAATCAAAGGCATTGTTCGAAAACAAATACCAAGCCAAAGCTCTCTATTGATACAAAGAGAACATACTTAGATATAGAATATATAAAATACTTATCTATCAATCTCTCTAGCCATCACAGAGCTTTCAATGGAGAAAAGAAGAAATTTTCTTCTCCCAATGAAGATTAAAATCCTCTCTATAACTTATGGTTTTGGAGAGTTGCTTGTGAAACTGAGAGTCCCAATGAGTTGCCTAGGTTTACAGAGGACAAAGTCCTCAAAGGAAGGACTGGAACCTAGGTAAACACATACACATACACACACACACACACTCCTATAATATTTGAGAATAAAAAACATAAATTCTTTGGAGACTAAATGCAAATTCTACCAAAATATACCTACATATTCTAGACAAGATGTTTGGATAAGAGAAGATCCCAGTGTTCAATGAGTCTACAGACAAGTTCTAGGGCCAGAGCCAAGATGGCAGAGTAGAGAAAGCATTCAACTGAGCTCTCCCAACATTTCCCTCCAAGCAACTTTAAATAATATTTCACATTGAATTATGGAGCTGCAAAGCTAATCAAAATTCATAATGAGACATTCTTCCAGTCCAAGACAACTTAGGAGATCAGAAATAGGGATCTGTGACATGAGGGTGGAGGCTGACCCAAAGTCCATGTGGATGAAACACCAGGGATGGGACCAGGTGGTGGTGACAGAAACAGCAGCAGCTTCAGGAGTTCTCAACTAGAGATAGTAAAGAGACCTGACAACAAATCAGAAAGTGATAAAATGAAACCTCTGTGTTCACACTGTATGCAGGACAGACGCTATTTGGCAACCCTATTGTTTATACTTGCTTCTTAGCCATAGTTCAGGGAAGAAGAGAAGCATTTTTCTTTAAGAAAGAAGTAAAAGGGAGTAAAAGCCCTGAGGGGCACAATCACTTTGGTCATAAGGATCAGTGTCCAGGAGGAGCACTACTGATTTGCAATCCCTAGCAATCAGGGGACTGTGTTGTGTAAGGACTAGAGTGTAGAACAGAATAGTGGTGACCACGCTTCTCTCCAGATCACATCACCTTGGAAACCCAGAAAACTTCCATTTCTCCAGAATGAGCTCAGAAAACAGCTGTGTTAAAAAGACTGAAGCTTGAGATAATGTCCCTCCACAACCATGAAAGACTTTGCCTCTCTGATCAGGACTACTATCTTCGACAATTCCAAAAGACCCATGATGAAAAAATTCTATCCATTTCAAGAGAGAATTGATGAATTCTAAATATAGATTGAAGTACATTTTTTAACTTTATTTTTCTTGGAGCTTTTTCTCTGTGTTTTCTTTTGCAATATGGATAATATGGAAGTATATTTTGCATAACGTCACATGGATAATTGATATAAAATTGTCTTCTTAAGGAGAAAAGGAGAGAATTTGAAACTCAAAATTATTTAAAAAATTATTATAAATTTTTACATGTAATTGGGAAATATTTAACAAAAGAAACAAACATGTTTTTAAAAAGTATTTAAAATCAAGTTAGAGAGATGAGACAGAAATTAAGAAAAAAAAACAACTTCAATACAAATTAGAACACGGTAAGTACATGGATGCCAAGCAAGTGTTAACAAGAGAGCCAAGGAGGGGAGGTTTTGCAGGGCTGGGAAAATGAGTACCAGGGAAGGCTTTATTGAAGATATGACCTCTGAGTTATGTCTGAAGAAAGAAAAATTTCAACAGACAGAAATGTGTGTGTGTGCATGCATTCATAGGGTTTTAAAATCATGAAATTCCCGTGTTGACAAGAATTTAAGGTAGTTGTGATAAGACCAATATGCACTTGATACCTATTTTGCTCCAAGCAACATGGGTTAGGGCTTTTTTGTTTGTTTAGTTTTGCTTGTTTTTTAAATATATGTTATTATTATTTTTTTTAACCCAGAAAGTGACAAAAACATAACTTGATTGCCTTGGCGTAGAACAAAACTGGAGCTGGGCATTCTTAGGCACAACATCCTGGGAGCCTCTGACCACATTTGTGCACATTGACCATATTTCCTGGTAATGTAGGAACATAACGCCCATAAGGTCAGGGCTCTCAGTACTTGGAGAATGACACAAGATGAGGAAAACAGTCACCACTAGCATCATTGGACTGCATTGAAAACTTTGTATAAGAAGAAGCAAGTTGTGTAGCTATCCAAAATCCATGCTACTATGTCCATGTTACGTTAGCATTAACTAAATCTCCTTTTATTAATTATTGAATTATCTATGTACTTCTTATTTTGCCCCAACACTGAACCTGAACTAATAGGGTGTTGGATAGAGTTAAGCATGAACCTAACATTCAGCAGAGTAGGTGTTTGGGACAAAATGGTCTCATGACTCGTGATGTGGTTGAATTGATGAAAGGGTGGTGCAGATAAGGAGGATAATGTAATCAGATGACCATTGATACCCAATGCCAAAGGCCCTTCTAGAAGGCTACAAAGAATTCTCTGAAAATAATAGAAAGTGAGTCTCCTGTTCCTTCAAAAGAATTATAATGCCCAGTGGCTACTGGAGGAGGTTGCCAGAATATATATTTTTTTAAATGCATTCTCCTCTTAAGACTATGCTGTAGAAACTAGACTACTAGGATAAGGTACTGAAAGTAAACCAGGCCAACACATTTGGCCACTGGGGACAAAGCTCAACTAAGTCTGAAATAATGAAACTGCTGACTGCTCAAGTGAATGAAACTTTCCATACAGAGATGTGTTCTGACAGACTGGGGACAGGAAACCATAAGCCTGGATGTGGAAGCATAATCTCCTACTCGGGGGTTTTGCTGCATCTCACTGAGATCAGAGCAATGAGATAGGAAAAAAGAGAGCAAAAGTAAGGAAGAGACTTGGAAAATAATTCTCACTGATGGTTTATAAAAAAAACCAAAAAAAATTTTCAAGATTTATGTTATTTACTCTTCCAGAGAAGGTGTTTTCCTCTACTGAAGGATCAAGAGGTGAGAAGATGGCTTTCACTACCAAGGAATTGGGGAGGTTGCCAGGGAAGTTCAAATAGTGATCTGATGAGTTACCGGAGCAATAGCTCCAAATGGCATGGTCTAATAAAGCCAATGCTGAAACACTCTCCTCAGCAGAATTCCATTGGTTTAGGGAACTCTCTGAGCACTAACTTTTACAGAGGCAGTAAAATCAATTAAAGGTTCCAATCAAGATGATCACTTCTCCCCACTCCACCTGCTTTTTGAGGTTAGTGATATGAGGAATTATTCATACCTGTAATTTTATTTAATTTTTTTCTATCTTATTTGTCATAGAAAAACAACTGGTGGGCTGGTTTTGGCCCTTTCACAATAGCACCATGGTTTTCTGCATCACATTCTAAAACCCTTACAGGGAATCAATGGGTATCATGAACTCTTGGGAGCTAGTCACTTTGGGATCCTATTTGGCAGTTTCCACACAAGTTATTATGGATGGAACCAAATGGAAAACCTTGAAGTGACCCAAATTATTGCATGCAGTTAACTCCAAAATATATTGAAATATATATATATATATATATATATATATATATTGAAATTGAAAAAAATATTTCACCTCAGGAACAGGACGCTCTCAGAAAACTCTGGGAAGACTTACATTAGCTGCTGTAAAATCAAATGTACTATGTGCAAAATAACAGAAATTTTTGTAGGATGATCAGCAGCTATTATCAGCAATGCAATGATCCAGGACAACTCTGAAGAACTATGATGAAAAATGCTGTCCATTGTAAGAGAGGGAACTGACAATGTCTGAATACAGACTAAAGCATAGTTGTTGCCTTAATTTTATTTTTCTTGACTTGTGGTTTGTCTGTTTGTTTTGATCTGTGTTTTCTTTCATGGCATGATTATTATGGAAATGCTTTTCATGACTACACGTGTGCAGTCTATATTGATTTGCTTGCCTTCTCAGTGGGGGTGGACTAGGGAGAAAGGGAGAGAATTTGGAACTCAAAGTTTTAAAAAAGAATGTTGAGGGTTGCTTTTACATGTAACCGGGGGAAAATAAAATTCTAAATAAGCAAACAAAAATGAAAAAGATCAATAAACAGAAAAAAATATTTCATTTTTAATGATGGCCTGGCATGAAAATAGAGAATTTTATTACACCAGCTCCCCTTACAGTAATCTTGTATTGCCCATGAGAAAGGCATATGGCACATAAAGAGGTATAAAGGAAATTGGTAAAAAGGAATTGAGCAGAGGCTCTCTGGAAAACTTGATCCATTGGTAATAAACTTATTTTTACCTCAAATCTTTCCATTTCCTACTCCTTTCATCTTCTGGCACTCATTGAAAGCTGGCATCCTCTCTCCAATCTACCCACTAGGAAATTTCAGTCTATATATAGATACTCCTTTATATAACATAATTTCATAGTTCCTCAACTTATTTTCCATGACTCATTCCTTCACCCCACCATTAACTACATACAGATATGATTATGCCTTTGATCTTGCTATCACCTAAAAATGCACCAGATCCATTTTCATGATTCTCTTGTCTGATCACAGTCTGTTACCTTCCCACTCCACTTTCTGTTTGCTACCCCAAAACTTTTTCTTCATCCTTACAATGATTTCCAATGTCTCTATCCCTTAATGATTTCACATATCCTTACTTCTGAGATATACCCTCATCTCTTCCCAATACCTACTCCTTGATAAGTCAGTTCAATTATACAGTCTTCTTCTTTCTCATCCTATGTACCTCATCCTATTGCATGATCTTTCCCTGCTAAGTTTCTGTCTCAGATAACCTCCATCACACACTATTTTCACTCTTGTCCATATCCTGCTGAAAGAAGTTCAAGGAAATGATGAAATCAAGCTAATTAGATTTACTACAAATTTAGATTACACAACAGGTTACCTGTCCTCACTGTGGCAAGATAATCCATTAAAGCAAACTAGCTAATCAACTCATCAAGCAGTGTAGCAGTAAGCACCCAACAGACACAGGGATCCTAATATCATAGGTTCTTAGATCTGCATTCATAAAAGGAAAACAACTTGCAGGGGGTTTACAATCACTTTATTCAAGCACATGTATCAGTCCTCTAACCAAGTACATATATCATTCTTAGTTCAGGGAGCCAGCACCTTGAATTCCAAAGAAAATACTAAGAAATCAAAAGATCAACAGACATGGATTCCTCTGCCTGAATTCAACAGACAATTTTACTCCAACTATCTGAACATAATTACCAGAGAGGGAAGCATGGCATCTGGGTTCTCAAAGCTGGGGCACTCCTTAGCAGCTTCCCAGAGTCCTATCTGAACAAACACTTCCAGTCAGTAAGTTCCAAAGTAATCACAGACATGACTTTCTCTGCCTGGCTATAGTTCAACAGACAGGTATAGCTGTCTGATCATCATTACCAGAGAGGAAAACACCACATCTGGATTCATAAAGCTAGGGAGCTCCTTACTGGCTTCCCAGAGTCCTCATCTGGCACTCAAACCTTCTTACCAAAAACTAAGGCCCAAAATAAAACCTCACCCTAAGAGTGCATATACATGACAGAGTAGAAGGACACACCTCTAGAAGTTCTCCTCCTACAGTCTATAAAATAGCTGTAAAAATGACTCTAAACAAATTCTAGAGCAGCAGAACCCACAATGATAGTGTGAAAGAGATTTCTAGTCCAAGGCAGTCTGGAATGCCTACAAGAAAGGCTAATCCACCAGGCATGGAGCAGAGCACGGCACAGCATGGGCTGGGCCACTGCAAGCACAGGACTGGAGTGGGTTTCAAGGTGCCACAGGCAGCAGCTGTGTGTCCCAGATTCCTTAACTCACAAACATCAAAGACACCTTCAGAAGTCATTGAGAAAACTCTTTCACTTGGGTGAGAAGGCAATGCAGCAGTCTAGCCCCACCCCAGGCAGTGACAGCTTCCATTGCTGGAATCCTGGCCTAAAACCCTTGGTGAAACTGAGCAGTTGATCTTCATCTCAGCCCTGAGTGATGAGGAAGAATGCTGGTGTGGTGGAGCTGGTGGAGGCTCTGGAGAGGGAATTCTGTTCACAGATCAGAGCACATTCCGGAAAAGGATAACCTCCTCTCCCTTGATTGTGCCACCTTGGAGAAATGAAGAGCTTAGACATGCCCTGAGTATACCCTCCCTTTGACAATGAACCCAAAAGTCAAGTGACTGACTGGGAAGATGCCCCAAAAAGGGAAAAAGAATAAGACAATAGAGGGTTACTTTCTTGGTGAGCAGGTATTTTCTTCCATCCTTTCAGATGAGGAAGAGCTATGCATGCCATCAGAGGAAGACCTAGGGATCAAGGCTTCTGCATCCCAAACCTCCAAAATGGATGTGCAGTGGTCTCAGGTCAAGGAAGAGTTCAAAAAGAATTTTGAAAATCAAGTAAGAGAGGTGGAAGAAAGGTTGGGAGGAGAAATGAGAGTGATGAAAGAAAATCATGAAAATCAAGTCAACAGTTTACTAAAGGAGACCTCAAAAAATGCTGAAGTAACACCTTTAAAAGTATACTAACTCAGATGACAAAAGAAGCTCAAAAAGCCAATGAGGAGAAGAATGATTTAAGGAGCAAAATTAGCCAAATGGAAAAGGAGGTTCAAAACTCACTAAAGAAAATAGTTATTTAAAAATCAGAATGGAGCAATGGAAGCTAATGACGTTATGAGAAACCAAGAAATTACAAAACAAAACCAAAAGAATGAAAAAATAGAAGACAATGTGAAATATCTCATTGGAAATACAACTGACCTGGAAAGTAGATCTAGGAGAAACATTTTTAAAATTATGGCACTCCCTCAAGCCATGATCAAAAAAAAGAGCCTAGATATCATCTTTCATGAAATTATGAAGGAAAACTGCCCTGGTATTCTAAAATCAGAGGATAAAATAGATATTAAAAGACTTCACCAATCACTTCCTGAAAGAGATACAAAAAGAAAAATTCCTAGGAATATTGTAGCCAAATTCCAGAGTTCCCAGGTCAAGAAGAAAATATTGCAAGGAGCCACACAAAGAAACAATTCGAGTACTGTGGAAATAAAATCACCATAACACAGGATTTGGCAACTTCTACATAAGGGATAAAAGTACTTGTAATATGATATTCCAGGAGTCAAAGGAACTAGAACAAAACCCAAGAATCACCTACCCAGAAAAAAAATCTCTTCATATTTGAGTTTTGTCTGGATTAGACTGGAGCAGACAGCTCTGAGGGCTTTCCTTGCTACCATCCTTTGCTGTGTTTTCTCAGAGCAGAAATTGTCCTTCTGGTTGTTCTCATTTTCCAGGTCACACAAATCTTCACAGGTTTTCTGAAGCCTTCCCCTTTACCATTTCTTAGGTCAAGTCAATAAGCGTTTAAAAAGTGACTACTCTGTGCCAGCTCACTCCCTGGTAAAAACCATCTTGGCATGTGGGCTAAAAAACCTAGGTTGAGGGTAACCAACAAGTCCCACACCTATCAGTGAGGTACTTGCCTCAGCAAAATAGGAAAATGAGAACAGTTTATTCCAACAGCCTTATTTCACACTCCCAACCATTCCTGGACCATTGCAGTAGCCTAATGGTTCAATCTCTGCCACAAATATCTTTTTAAATTTTTGTTAATCCTTTTACAAAATTGAGATCATTTCCTAAACACAACTCTGTCTTGTAACAAAGTAGAGAGCAATGATGAGTCATATACTGGATTTACTGTCAAGAAGACCTGAATTCAAATCCTGTCCCTGAAATTTTCTTACATATGTGATCCTGAGTAATCATTAAGCCTCTCTGTTCTTCAGTTTCTTCAACAATAAATTAAAGAGAATGACTGTTGTACCTACTACACGGTTATGGTAAGGCCCAAATAAGATAATGCATGTGCAGTTATTTAAAAACTTTGAAGCACTACATAAATGTTAACTATTGTTACATTACTAAAATTTGTGAACAATATAGGCTCATTCACATCTTTTCCCACCATATCTCTGCTGAGAGGAAAGAGATATATTTTTCAACAGTCCTTTCTCATCACAAATTTGTCATTTCATTGTTTTAAGTCCTGATGTCTTTTAGGGTTGTTTTTATTTGTGTTGTTATGATCATTGTGTGTCATATTCTCATGGTTCTACTTGTTTTGATCACATCAGTTCTTATAAGTCTTTCAGACTTTTTCTGAATTCTTCATATTCATTATTTCTTAAATATAATATTCAAGTATATTTATACATCACAATTTGTTCTGCTACTCCACAAGAAATAAGCACCCATTTCATTTCCAATTTGCTACTACAAAAAATGCTACTATACTTTCTTCCATTGATCTTCTCAAGTTACATGTCCAATAATAGGATTAATGGATCAAAAGGTTTTGAGTAGTTTTGAATAATTTGAATAATTCCGAATTATTTCAAGAGTCTTTGAATTCATTCATTTAAAGGTACCCTATAAAAATAACCTTTACTAGTTCTGAGACCAGATATGTGTGTGTGTGTGTGTGTGTGTGTATACATATATATATATATATATATATATATATATATATATATATATATATATATATATATATATATATACCATTACACATTCATAAATTGATTTTCTGGTTTATAATTGAGTGTCTTCTGCATCAATCTTACAGCACCTGATCACCATTAGGGGAAGTGACAAAGGAAGTTTCTGAAACAGACTACACAGACATCATGGTGCTGTCCCATCACTGTCATGACTAATAAAGTAGGGCCAATCCTGAGTCGACCACATACTCTTAACCTCTTTTCTTTCCTTCTTTTCTACCTTCATCTCTTTCTTCCTCTTCCCTTTCCTTCCTTTTTTCCTTCCTTCCTTCCTGTTAAGTTTTATCCCAGAAAATAAATACCATTGTGATGCAGCACCTAAGAGATGCATGGTCAGAATGAAAAATTTGTGACATGTACAGTTATATTTATCATATCTTCTACTTTGGGATAGTACAATTTGACTCAAAAGATAAACAGCATTAGAACCTCTTTAGGCATGATTCCTGGACTTACTAGTACTTTTTAAAAATTTTCATCTTCATGTGCATAAGATATATCTAAAAATGAAAGGATCAGAGCTGCTGGCTGTTAAATCCAGTGTATGTCTAATAGAACTTCCTTATTGAACTCTGGGTTAAAGTATCTTAAATCAGAAGGTACCACAAAGCCATGTTTATAAAGAACATCTCCCAAACACTACCAGTCTACTGGTTGTTTTAAGGTTGTTTTCTCAATGGATGCCTCCACTCCTTTACAAAGCTCCAAATCGGTCAATGCAACATAGCCCTGGCAATCCAAGAGAATGTTCTCGGGTTTCAAGTTTCTGTAAATGATGTTCAGAGAACTGAAATAGTCAATCACATTGACCAACTCAGTAGCATAGAAATGAGCTCAGGGTTCTACGAAACAATGATCCCAGGACAAGTGGAAGAAGAATTCTCCTCCACTGATGTAGTCAGGCACAAAGTAGGGCTTCTGAAATCTGAAAGAAGAAGTGAAGGCAGACAAGAAAAGGGTGTGTCACATTCTTTAGGAGCACATTACACTTTGTCATGTTGTGATTTTCCTCTTTCTTTTTGAAGATTGACTTTTTTCATAAGACTTTTCCTACATAAAATTTCCCATTAGACTTGAATTTGGCCAAGAGGACTTTTCCATAGCTCCCTTTTGTAATCACTTTCAGGAAGTCAAACTCTATTGGCCTGGCACTGGAAAGAGAAGAACATCACTAAAAAAATCTCTTATGCTAGCTTCTGGAATAGGGGGACCTATGCAGATCATCTCTGTAACAAATCTTTAACCATTTCAGTTCATTCTCCACTCAGTTGTCCAAGTGATCTTCCTGAAATACATAGCAAACCATACCCCTCTATTCAATAAGTGCCAGTGTCTCTTTATCATCTCGAGGATTAGATACAAAATCCCCATTTGGCATCCAAAGTCCTTCATAATATGCATCTCCCCTACCTTTATAGTCCTCTTACATGTTTCACCTCTTCCCAAGTGTCCCACATACTCCACATTGACACTGGCATTCCTATTGTTTCTAGAACAAGATACCCCATCTCCTAACCATGCATTTTCATTAGCTTTCCCCAAAATCTGAAAGCTTTTTATGTTTCTCTTAATGTCTGTGCCTTCCTTCCATTTATTATCTACAATATATTCTGTCTACACCTTGTTTATACATGACTATTTACCATTTATCTTTCTCCTTAGATGTCATCTGTCTGAAAACAAGGTCTGGTTTTTCCCTTTCTTGGCATCCCCAGCACTTTAAATATTTGCCTCACCCATAGTAGGGACTTAACAAATGCATACTGACTGAATAAAATTATATTCACAAATATTTTGTATTAGAGAAGTCATTTTAGGAAAATTGTAACCAGTTTCCATTTAAACATGCTAGAATGTTCAAGGTATAACTATGTTCTGACTTTTATTTTTCTTTTTAAAACATGATTTCATTTAGTTAAACAACAATTACTTATAATTCTCCTTTCTTTATCATTACTCTTAGAGGATAATCATTTTTCCTCTGTGCTACTCTAAGGGTGACATGTGGTGACAGCAATGTACTGAACAATATTTCAAAGGGAGGAAAAAAATCTATATTTACATGTGTAGTTGTCAGTAAATTCAATTTTTTGTGTCTATTAAATTAGTTAGCCCAGTAAGATATTTATATTTCAAAATATTGAGTCCATAAAGCATGTTCAGTAAATAAACTACAGGTTCATAGAAAGTTGGAAGATCAATAGAATTATTCTGTGAATATGACAGACTATCTCCCTCCCTTGCTATCCCATTGTTTATATTGAAAGGGAAGGTATCTGATTGATAATTCTTAGTTACATGACCTAGGATAAAATGCAGCATGGAGTGACCATTATCATGGCTCAGTCTTGCTAGCAGACACACAAAACAAACAAATGACCTCCGCAGAGAGCTTTCTATCCCACAGGAATACACACATATAATAAGAAACCCTTGAGGTCTGAATTTTCAGCATTCAAATCACTCCTGAAACCATAGGACCAAAAATCTAGACTTGAAAGCTATCTAAAAAGTTATGCAGTCAAACTCCTTTATTTCACAGATAATGAAGGTGAGGTACTAAACAATATTTCCATCCATAATATTTCCTTCAAAGAACACTTCGCTTCAGTCAAACTCAGAAACTTTCCCCTTGCCGCACCCCTGATCATACTCAATTTTCATCACTCAATGCCTTTAATCAAACCATTCCAAATCAGTGGAATGTTGTTTCTCCTCATATTTTCCTATTTCTATTCTGTTACTTCTAGGAATGTTTCTTTAACCCTTCATTATTCTAACCACATACATTAGGGATAGCTTTTCAAAGCTGATCTCAGACAGCATGTCTTCTATACATATCAGGTAAGACTACTTATTATGATGGGGCAGCCAAATGGTGCAGTAGATAGAGTTCCGGTGCAGCAGTCAGGAGAACCTGAGTTCAAATCTCACCTCAGACACTTGACACTCACTAATGTGTGACCTTGGACAAGTCACTTAACCCCAATCCCCAATTGTATCACCCTGGGCCATCTCCAGTCACCCTGATGAATATCTGGTCAATGGATTCAGATAGCTCTGGAGGAGCAGTGAGGCTGGTGATCTGCATAGCCCTCCCTCACTCAAAACAAAGTCAAGTACAAGTCATGTCATTATTTCTGTGATGGCATGTTCTTCTTCAGCAACGAAGGACAAATGCACACACTTATCATGATGAAACAAGTTGGTTTCCTATCCTTTTCTTAGTGTTTCTGTGAGCTTGTATCCATCTCCTGTGCAAATAATTTAACTAAATTTGGTGAATACTTACTCTAGCTACACTAGGATAAGATAATTGGACTTTAGACCATTATCAATAAACTTTCTGTCACTATTTTGTGTTGTGTATGCAGAAACACATATACACACATAAACAAATATATATATATGCATATATATGTATGTGTGTATACACCTGCTATCTATATGTATGTTTGTGAATATTTTACAACTATTTTAAGCTTCTAAAAAAATTTTATATAACATCCCTTCCTCCTCTACTCCCTAGCATTTATATAGTAGCTACTTTGTGCTACATACTGTGTTAAGGGCTTTACAAATGTCTTGTTTGTTTCCTACAACAATCCTATGAGATAGGTGCTGTTTCTCTTTCCATTTTACAGTTAAAGAAACTGAGGCAGTGGTTAAGTGACTTGCCCAGAATCACATAGCTAGTAAGTGACTAAAGTGGTCAGGCTTCCTGACTCCACACCCAGTAGTTATTTTACTGCTTCAGAAACAAAAGAAATGAAAATAAAGGAAAAAGTGAGAAGGAAATAATTAAGAAAACCTGACCAAAATGTCAGTTTTTTTCTGAAATTATATGCATTATTCTACAAGTATATTTCCCTGCATCAATAATGAGTGGAGGGAGGACATTTTCTAAAATTTTCTCCAGAATTAAGCTTGGTAATTATAACTGTAATGTACAGTCTATCTTTGTATCTTCTTTCTGTTTAAATTGTTGTGCTTATTGTGTATGTTGTTTTCCTTAGCTTTGTTTACTTCACTTTTCATCAGTTCATCTAAGTATTCCTATGATTCCTAATAATTTCTTGCAATAATCATCTATTATCATGATGGCAGAGTGAGAGAAACTCCTCACCTAAACTCTTAGATGGAACTCCTTCAGATACCTCTAAAAAGAGAATCTGACCAAATTTTGGAGGTGGAGAATCCAATAGGAGACAGACTGTGACAGATTCACAGAACAGGACAGACTGGAAGATCGACAGGAAGGATCTGTTCTGTTGGAGTGAGCCCATAGCACACAGCACAGCATGTCCCACAGTGGGAAGGTGAGCAGGAAACACCCAGGGCAGACTCAGGCAGCAGCAGCATGGTGGAAAGGTGGCATGGCAGTGCAGGGCAGGAGACCAGCAGAGCCGAGTGAGTGACAGCTGTTGAGCCCCAGGTATCAGCTGCAGCTGCTTCTGAGACTACCAGCCCTCAGATTAAATGTCTGTAAGTTACCTATTTGATCTTCCATGAGCCAAAATGATGGAGTGATTGGTAAATACTCTCTCCCCCTTCCCTTATTGACCATCTGAAAGGACCATAAAATATTTCCCCAGAAAAATCCTGGATGAGTGGAAACAGTTGAAGGGGAAAACAGGCTTGTAGCACCTGAGGCTTGGAAAATAGCTAAGGGGGATTCCTGTTACTGTTGTAGAAGCTAACTGGAAGGAGAGGAGACCCATGGAGGTAAAAACTCACATGAGGACCCAAGTGTGCCTCAGAGATACGAGAGGAGTCACAGAGGGTGTGGAAACTTGCACTAGGATGCAGGCTTGAGCTGAGCTTGCGTTTGCTCTATCTCAACTAAAGAGATCTCCTGTGACCAGACCACCCATCCCCCACCCTTAACAAGCTAGCCCCAGGGCTAAGCCAGAAAACACAAAACAAAAGGAAAACCAAAGGCACCTGCCCTTAGTTTTCTTCCACTAGTAGCTCAACAAGTTCTCCAGCTTCTAACTGAAAGAATCAGAGACCACAACACACAAAACCTCACCATCAGGCACAAGAAGCAAAGGAGGAGGGAAAAGACCATAGAATCTTTCTATGGGGACAAGGACGAAAATAAGAATACCAAAGAGGTTAGTATTGAGACTGATGTAAAAAGGAGGAAGCAGAAAGTGATAAATTACATCACAGGAAGAAGTACAAAATTATATTATAGTAGAGGGAAAGAGGGGAGGGACATGAACATGGTTTAAGTGATAGTCTCATCTGATTTGGTTCAAGGAGAGAAAAATAAACTTAATTATCTATATAAATCTACCTAGTTCTATAGGCAGTAGGAAGGGAAAGGGGAAGAAAGGGGAGGGGAAGCTAAAAGTGGGGGAAGAAGTGGTAAGGGTAAAGAGGAGTAAAAGTGACGGGGGTTGAAAGAAGGAAGGGAAGACTGTGGGAGGTGGTGGTGAAAAGTGAAAACTCTATTAAGGAGAGAAAGGGAGAGGGGAGAAATAAAATAAAAGCATAAACAGTGGGAAGAGGATGGAGGGAAAGACACAGATAATGATCATAACTGTGAAGGTGAATGTGAATAAAATGGAGATGGATAGCAGAATGGATTCAAAAACATAATGCAACAATATGTTGCTTACAAAAAACGCATTTGAAATGGGGGGATACACACAGGATAAAGGCAAAAGGTTGGAGAAGAATTTATTGTGCTTCAAATGAAGTAAAAAAAAAGCAGGCGTAGCAATTCTAATCTCAGAAAAAGAAAAAGCAGAAATAGATCTAATCGAAAGAGATAAGGAAGGTAACTGCATCCTGCGAAAAGGCACCATAGACAATGAAGCAATATCATTACTAAACATATATGCTTCAAGTGGTATAGCATCCAGATCCTTCAAGGAGATATTGAGGGAGTTACAGGAAGAAATAGAAAGTGAAACTGTATTAGTGGGGCACCTCAACCTTGCCCTCTCTGAATTTGATAAATCTAACCTTAAAATAAACAAGAAAGAAGTTAAGGAAGTGAATAAAACTCTGGATAAGATAGATATGCTAGATCTCTGGAGAAAATCGAATGGGAATAGAAAGGAGTATACCTTTTTTTCAGCAGTACATGGCATATATACAGAAACTGACCGTGTTCTTGGGCATAAAACCTCACAATCCAGTGCAGAAATGCTGAGATAGTCAATTTATCCTTCTCAGATCATAATGCAAAAAAATTATATGTAATAAAAAGACATGGAAAGACACATCAAAAATTAATTGGAAGCTAACTAATCTAATCCAAAAGGAGTGGTGAAAACAACAAATCATAGAAATAATCAACAACTTCATTCAAGAGAATGACAATAATGAGACAACCTACCAAATCTTATGGGATACTACAAAGCAGTTCTTAGGGGAAGATTCATATCTTTAAATGCCTATATGATTAAAATAGAGAAAGAGGAGATCAATGACTTGGGCCTGCAACTGAAAAAGCTGGCAAAAGAATAAATTGGAAATCCCCAAATAAATACCAAGTTAGAAATACTGAAAACCAAAGGAAAGATCAATAAAACTGAAATTAAGAAAAATATTGAATTAATAAAACTAATAGTTGGTTTCACAAAAAAGCTAGTAAAATTGATAAATCTTTGGTCAATTTGATTTTAAAAAAGAAAGAAGCCAAATAACCAATATCAAAAATGAAAGGGGTGAATTCAACTCCAATGAGGAGGAAATTAAAACAATAATTAGAAATTATTTTGCCCAACTTTATACTCATAAATTTGACAATCTAAATGAGATGGATGAGCATTTTAAAAATATTAATTGCCCAGATTAACAGAAGAGTAATTTGAATACTTAAACAATCGCATCTCAGAAAAAGAAAATTAACAAGCCATCAATGAACTCCCTAGGGAAAAAAAATCTATCAAACATTTAAAGAACAGTTAATTCCAATATTAATTCCAATATTATATAGACTATATGGGAAAATTGGGGAAGAAGGAGTATTTCCAAATTCTTTCTATGATACAAATATGGTTTGGACACATAAACCAGGAAGAGACAAAACAGAGAAAGAGCATTATAGACCAATTTCTCTAATGAATATAGATGCAAAAATTTTAAATAAGATTTTAGCAAAAATAATACAGCAACTTATCATGAGAATAACACAGTGTGATCAGATAGGATTCACACCAGGAATGCAGGGCTGGTTCAATACCAGGAAAACTATTAGCACTATTGATCATATCAGCAACAAAACTAATAGAAGCCACATGATCATCTCAATAGATGCAGAAAAAGCTTTTGATAAAATACAACACCCATTCCTATTAAAAACATTGGAGAACATAGGAATAAAGGGAACTTTCCACAAAATAAAAAGCAGTATGTACCTAAAACCTTCAGCAAGGATTATGTGCAATGGAGATAAACTAGATACATTTCCAACAACATCAGGGGTGAAACAAGGATGTCCATTATCACCACTATTTTTCAATACGGTACTAGAAATGTCAGCTGTAGCAATTAGACAAGATAAAAAATTGAAGGAATAAGAACAGACAAAGAAGAAACTAAGTTATCACTCTTTGCAGATGATATAATGATATACTTAGAGAATGCCAGAGATTCCAGTAAAAAAAAAAAAAAAAAAAACTACTTGAAATAACTATCAACTTTGGCAAAGTTGCAAGTTACAAAATAAACCTACATAAATCTTCTGCATTTCCATATATTAGTAACAAAGTCCAACAGCAAGAGATAGAAAGAGAAATCTCATTTAAAGCCAGGTTAGACATTATAAAATATTTGGGAGTTTACCTGCCAAAACAAACTCAAGGACTATATGAACAAAAACACAAGGCACTTTTCCCACAAATAAAATCACATCTAAGTAAGTGGAAAAACTTCAGTTGCTCATGGGTAGGCCAAGTCAATATAAGAAAAATGACAATTTTACCTAAATTAATTTACTTATTCAGTGCCATATCAATTAAACTATCAGTGATTTTCTAGAGCTGGAAAAAAATAGTATCAACATTCATCTGGAAGAACAAAAGGTCCAAAATATCAAGGGGACTAATGAAAAGAAATGGTAGGGAAGGTGGCTTAGCACTACCAGATCTCAAATTGTATTATAAAGCAGCAATTATCAAAACCACTTGTAACTAGCTAAGGAACAGAAGGGTAGACAAGTGGAATATGTTAGGTACTCAAGACAGTAGGCAATGAATATAGCAATCTACTGTTTGATAAACCCAAAGACCCCAGTTTCTGGGATAAGAATTCACTTTTCGACAAAAATTACTGAGAAACCTGGATGACAGTGTGGCAGAAACTAGCCATAGACCAATGTCTGACACCATACACAAGAACAAAATCCAAATGCATACACAATCTAGGCATAAAGATTGAAACTGGAGACAAATTGGTGGAGCAAAGAATAGTGTATTTATCAGATTTATGGAGAAGAAAAGAATTTTTTCAATAAAGAAGAGATAGAAAGCATTATGAAGTGCAAGATGGATAATTTTGATTACATTATGCTGAAAAGTTTTTGCACAACCAAACCCAATACAACCAAAATTCAGAGGAATGTAGAAAACTTGGAAAGAATTTTTACAGTGAAGGTTGGTGATAAAGGCCTCCTTTCTAGAATATATAGAGAATTGAGTCAAATGTACAAAAATACAAGTCATTCTTCAATTGACAAACGGTCAAAGGATATGAGCAATTTTCAGAGGAAGAAATTAAAGATATCTATAGTCATATAAAAATGCTCTAAATCACTTTTGATAAGAGCAATGCAAATCAAGACAACTCTGAGGTACCACATCACACCTATCAGACTGGCATATGTAACAGAACAGGAACATGATAAGTGTTTCACAGGATGTGGGAGAGTTAGAACACTAATTCATTGCTGGTGGAGCTGTGAGCTCATCCAACCATTCTGTACAGTGGTTTGGAACTATACCCAAAGGGCTACAAAAATGTGCATACCCTTTGACCCAGCAATATCGCTTCTAGGACTATATCCCCAAGAGATCATAAAAATGGGAAAGGGTCTCACATGTACAAAAAATATTTATAGTAGCACTCTGTGGTGGCCAAAAACTGGAAATCAAGAGGATGCCCATCAATTGGGCAATGGCTGAATAAATTATCATATAAGAATGTAATGGAATACTACTGCACTGTAAGAAATGATGAACAGGAAGACTTCAGAAAGACCTGAAAAGACTTACATGATTTGATGCTGAGTGAAAGGAGCAGAACCAGGAGATCTTTTTGCACAGCAAAGACCACAGTGTGTGAGAGTTTTTCTGGTAGCAATGAAAGGATTTAAAGGATTAAAAAAAAAATATCCCCAGTGATCTTCTAAGGCAAAATGCTTTCCACATCCAGAGAAAGAACTATGGAAATCAATCACACAATGTAGAATATCAGTTTTTTTGTGTATGTATTACATTTTGGATTGTTATATGTTTTCTCCCATTCAATTTAATTATTCTACACAGCATGACTATAGTGAAAATGTATTTAATAAGAATGTAGAACCTATGTGAAACTGTATGCCATCTCAGGGAGGGAGGGAGGATGTAGGACGGAGGTAGGGAAAAATAATAATCTAAGCTATATGGTAGTGATTGTGGAACACTGAAAATAAATAAAATTTATTTATTATTTATTAAAAAATAAAATTAATTTAAAATATAATCAGCTATTTTATTCATGTTCCACAAATTGTTTAGTAATCCCTCAGTAGGCATATAATCAGTTATTTACTAAGAAAAAAAGATAGTCATGCTATCTCTCTACCAACGTACCAAAGTGATCTTCATGAAGCATAGATCTGAGCATATTGCCCTCTTAATAAATAAATTTCAGTGCTTCCCTCCAGTCTATAGAATAAAAAATAAACAAATCATAAAATCTTCTCTCTCTTAAAGCTTTTAATAACCTAACTCCTTCCTACCGTTCCACTTTTCTTATGTAGGATTTTTCTCCTTGTTATGATCTAGTTACACAGGCCTCTATGCTGTTCCTTGCACCAAATCTTCCATCTCCCAACTCTGTGAATTTTCACTTATTTTCCATCAAAAACTGGAATGTTCTCTCTCTTGCTAATACCTTCTAGATTCCTTGTCTTCCTTCAAGTCTAAGTTAGTATTTCATCTGCTGAATGAAACATTTCCTTCTTTCCATGAATAGTAATTTTTTTGTGAAAATACTCTAATTTATCCTGTATATATTATTTTACATTGATTGTTTTGGGATGTTGTCTCTCCTTTTAAAATATGAGATCCCCGTAGGGAAGAATTATTATTATTTTTTTGCTTTTAAGAAGTCTTTGGGTATTTTTCTAATGCCTGAAATATAGTAAATAATTAAGAAGTGCTTGTTGACCAAAATCTCTATTTTTTGAACTTCCTTGGTATATGCTTACAAGTAGGATTTCTTCATGTAACAGCATGATCATTTTACCTATTGTTTTGTATAAATTCAAAATTAGTTTTAGAATAATTAAACAAACTAATAGTTCCACAAAGAGTCTATCAGTGTCTCTAACTTTCCACTACCCATCCAGCATGGTTATGGTAATCTTTTTATTTTTAATCAGTTTGATCAATGTGAGGTTAAATTTCAAAAATGGTTTATTATTCTCTTAATATTAGTAATTTTGAGCACTTTCATATGATTATTAATACTGAATAATTTTTCATTTGATCATTTTCCCTTGCATTATGTTTATCTTGTCATGTTCTTCTAAGAGACCCATGATCATGATTCTTTTCTTGTTTTGACATACAAGCACTGAAGTATTGAAATCAATGTTATGCTTCTATAAAAGTCTTTTTCATCATACTCATTTTTTCCTTTCCCATGTTATCTTTCACTTCTATTTATTTGTTTTACCAATCTCTCACTGTTTTGGGAAGACTCACTACCATGGATTCAAAATTTTCTGTTCAGCTGACTATTTCTACTATGCAGGATGTAAAAATCTTCTTTCATGATAATTATTTCTCTCTTGAACTATTCAGGAATAAATTTGTAGTTTCATGTTCTCTTATCCCTCCAGTAGATTCTCTGCTTCATCAGATTTTCATTCAATTTCCTTTATCTTACAATGTTTGTTTAGAATATTTGGGCTCATTTGGATGTCCTATGGGTCATCTTCCCTCCCATTATTGATATCTTTCCTGTTAATTTATCTTCTTGTACTCAAGATTTTTAACTGTAATTTGTTTCTTCTTAGATATTTGGTAATATGAATCATCTCTGCCCCCTTTAGTCTCCTACCATTCATTTTCTTACTCTTTCAACACTGATAGCATTTTCCCAAGGGTGGGATCTCAAACGTATCTCTCTTTCTTTGTCAAATTAAGGGGGGGCGGGGCACAGAACTGGCTGAAGATAGATGTGGATACCCTTTCCTTAAGGGAAATTTGAGGGTAGATAGACATTGTCTGCATGAGGGAGGGTAGAATTGAGATCTACTGTTTGGTGACATTGAATAAGTGATTGAGGGCAGGTCTAGACTGTGTATGTAGAGACTGCAGTAGCAACAAATATATTTCTGAGAGGAATCCAGAGCACAAATTCTTCAGAGGCTTGCTCTTCAAGTTGGTGGGGAGAATTAGTATCTGCAACTCATCTGAGTTTTGGGGTGGAAATGAAGAATTCATATACAGTCATTGCCATACGGACACTCAGCAGGGACACCATAGGCAGAAATGGAAATTCAAATGGTTAAAGATTTAGATCTGGAAATAACTTTAGAGGCTATGTAGTCTAAACTCCTGGTTTGAGAGCTGAGGAAACAAAGACCCAAAGTTCTGACTTGCCTAAAATCCCAAAAGTTAGTAAATGGTAGAGAAACAATATGAATTGAGGTCTTCTAAGTAGAAGTCCATTGCTATTTCTGCTATACCTTGTGCCTATAAATGGTTGGGATTTGATGAAATGGGCAGAAATTTAGATATATTTATCTGATTTTATTTATTGATTTTTTTTTACCTAGTTCAGTATTTCTGACTTTTATACTATGGATTCAATGTCAGACTACTTTTTTTTTCTCTCTTGACCTCTACATGACTTTTTCATCAAATTAACAACATATTAGAGTAGATTTTGACTTAATTTTGAGAATGCTGTCTACTTCTTTCTGAAATTACCTCCTCTTTCCTTGCAGCAAGTATTGATGATATACATGTTGCAATTATATTCATAGTAGTTTTTTTTGTTTATACTCATGTAGTATGTGATGACTAACTATTCCTTGAAATTATGCTACTTTTTACTTTTGAATGCACAATTAAACTAGCTGCTTTATTTTTCATTCCAAAAAGAGCCTCCTCTACCAAGTCCTACTCCAATTTCTCTTCATGAATCCATATGAATGTGCAGTGACTTTGATATCCAGTGATCCCAGAACAAAGATGGGGATAGGTGAGACTAATGAGAAATATATTTGGAAGAATGAGTTAGGATGAAGTAAAGACAGAATACAAAAAGTTTAGATGTCTTACACCTTTCCATAAGGAATGACTACTTTGATTAAAAAAGGTAGTGATTATATATGATGGGTACCAAATAGAAAAAAAAAAGAGAAACTAATTATATTTTATTAGAAAGGAAAATACTTGTCACTGAAGTGAGTCATTGTAAATCATATATGGTTAGACAAACCAACTTGGCAAAGCAAAAACCATAGTTAGTAAAAAGGTAGAAGGAGAATGAGAAAAAGACATAATATCAAGCTGAAATAACTCAGTTTTTTAGTACATCAATAAGATATTTTTTTTAAAAAATGGACAGACAATATTGTGGAGTTATAAAAATTTTATACAGTAGTTTAAACAATATAGCTTCATTTAAAAAAAAGATACTGTGATCAGAAAAAGAGCCTACATATGAGATATCAATAAATTATCGAGGGAAACTACCCTGATATCCTAGAAGCAGATGAGAAAATAGAAAGTGAAAGCATCTACTGATAGCCTCCTGAAAGAGATCCCAAAATGAAAACTCTCAGGAATATTTTAGCCAAATTCCAGAATTCCTTGGTCAAGCAAAAATACTGCAGGCAGACAAAAAGAAAGAATTAAAATAAAATATGGTGAGAGAAATATACAGATAGTAATCATAACTTTGGAAAAAATTATACCAAGTTTCTCTGATAAAAGCCTTATTTCTCAAATATATAGCAAGCAGAGTGAAATTTCTAAGAATACAAGTCAGTGTATTGTCAAAGGATATGAACAGGCAGTTTTCAGATGAAGAAATTAAAACTAACTATAGTCATACAAAAATACTTTATCATCATTGATTAGAGAAATGAAAATTAAAACAACTGTGAGGTGTCACTTTCCACTGATCAGATTTTCTCATAGGAAAATGATGAAAGTTTCAAGGGATGTGGGAAAACTGGGACACTAAAGCACTGTTGATAGAATTGTGAACTGATCCACCTATGTCAGAAAGTAATTTGGAACCATGCTTAAAGCACTATAAAATCATGTATACTCATTGAGGTGTCAGTACCACTAGTAAGTCTGTATCCCAAAAAGATTAACAAAAGAAAAATGACCTACTTTTGGTATTCAAGGGGATTCCCATTATTTGGGGAAGGACTGAATAAAGTGTAGTTCCTGATTTGGATGGAATATTATTGTGCTATAATAAATGATGAGCAGAATGCTTTCAGAAACAAAACAAAACTTGGGAAGGTTACATGAATTGATGCAAAGTGAAATGAGTGGAACCAGAAAACGGTGTACACAGTAACAGGGTATGATCATCAACTGTAAGTTACTTTGCATTTTCAATAATTCAGTGATCCAAGACAATTCTAAAGGACTTATGATGGAAAATGCTATCCACCTCTAGAGAAAGAACTGATAAAGTCTGAATATAGACTGAAGCATATATTTAAAAGCTTTCTTAATTTTTAATCTGTTTTCATTCACAATGTAATAAATATAAAATATAGATCTTGCATGGTTGCATACTTGTAACCTATATCAAAAATTTGCCATCTCATGGAATGGGGAGGGAATAGAGAAGGGAGAACATTCTTAACAGAATTTTTTTTCATTTTTTAATTAAAATATTTAATTTGTTTTCAATGTTCTACAATCACTTGCATAATCTCAGATTTTTTCCCTTCTTCCCTCTCCTTCCTCAGTTCTTCTCCACTCCTTCCCTGAAACAGCATACAACTGTAGATAGGTTTTGCACATACATTCCAATTAAATACATTTTCACCTGAGTCATGTTGCAAAGTAGAATTGAAATGAATGGGAGAAACATAAAACAAAACCAAAAAAAGGAAATATAATACAAAAGAAAATGGTCTGCTTCATTCTGTGATCAAATTCCAAAGTTCTTTCCTGGAGGTGGAAGGCATTTTGCCTCAAGAGTCTATTGGGAATTTTTTAAGTTCTTGCATTGCAATGAAGTACTAAATTTACCAGATAAGGAATTTTTCACATGACTATAGAAAGCTTTAATTTCTTCCTCTGAAAATTGCCTGTTCATATCTCTTGACCATTTATCAACTGGGGAATGATGTGTATTCTAGTACATTTGACTCAGTTCTCTAAATATTTTAGAAAAGAGGCCTTTATCACAGACACTAGTTGAAAAAATTCTTTCCCAGTTTTTTGCTTCCCTCTCAATCTTGGTTGCATTGGGTTTGGTTGTGCAAAATCTTTTCAATTTAATGTAATCAAAATTTTGCAATTTGGACTTCATAACGTTCTCTATCTCTTGTTTGGTCATGCATTTCTCCATTCTCCATAAATCATGCATTTCTCCATTCTCCATAAATCATGCATTTTTCCATTCTCCATAAATCTTACAAATACATAATTCCTTTCTCCACTAATTTGTTCATACTACAATCTTTATACCTAGATCATGTACCCATTTGGATTTTATTCTTGTATATGGGGTCACACATTGATCTATGCCAAGTTCCTGCCACACTGTTATCCATTTTTCCCAGCAATCTTTGTCAAATACTGAGTTCTTGTCACAGAAGCTGGGCTCCTTGGGTTAATGAAACAGTAGATTGCTACATTCTAATGTATCTTGAGTCCCTAAACTATTCCACTGGTCTCCCCTTCGGTTTCTTAGCCAGTACCAGTTGGTTTTGATAATTTCTGTTTATAATACAATTTGAGATATGGTAGGGCCAGGCCACCTTCCCTGTCACTTCTTTGCATTAGATTTTTATAACATTCTTATTCCTCAGTCCTCATAGGGCTCATAGGATTTCTTATCTGTGTCAACCATATGCCAATTCAAGATATGCACACTAAAAGAGAAGACAAAGATACTTGCCCTTGCACAGGCAAGATTATAGAGAGGATAATTGCAAGATCATGCTGCATTTGATTGCATCCTGCTCATTGAGTATTTTTCTAACTCAATTACTTTCAAATGTTGATGACAGCATTAGAAAAATGTGATATTTATTGATTCTAGCTTCTTTGAAAATGCCAGTGAAGTTGTTTTAACTATTTTTTTTCCCTTGTCAATAAAGTCTTGAATCAACTTCTATAGAAAACTAGCCAGGAAACTTTCTTCAGAATTTCAGCTCCAAATAACACAAAAACCTTATAGCAATAATTACATAATAATAAAAATAATAATAACAAAGCAATGGCATTCTAAATCTATTGTTCCTGTGATTTCCCTATCACCTTTCATTCACTATATAATGCAATTTTTTACCAGATTTATTAGATTGAGAGATCTGCACAATCACAAATCATTGTTGGGAACATCCTAAGGCTTACATTCCTCAAAAATTTGGAAGTCCTCACAGTGAGTGACCATGGTGGATAAGTAATATATACGCTTCTTTGCCTGTTCCAAATGGTCTACTTAACTTGAGAGGACTACAGTACATCAGGGCAAGGGAAATAGCAAAAGTAAGATTGCCCCGAGAAGACACAACCCATACACAGATGGCACTGGAGGATGAAGAATCTATTGAACAGAAAGGGTACATTCACAATAATTCTTTATTTTGCTTTGTAAAACTATTTGATTACGCATGAATGAAATTTGCCTAGATTTTAGCAAAGTGAAAGATAAAGCATTTTATATGACTTTTACAGAAAAGATGAAGTAGCACATGGGATGGTGAAAGTGCATTTTGGTCAACCTTAACAACTTTGATCAACAGACTCCTTATTTAAGGGGATCTATTAAAATGCATGGGGGGAAAAGAATTTAGCTTCACTGGCCTCTAAGTAAAATGTAGCATTTACTTTAACTTATTTTATGCATTTAAACACTTTATTCTGAGAAAGAGGTCATATGTTTCATCAGACTGGAAAAGGGGACCATTTCACAGTTATACATATCCATTGCCACCCATCCACCCACACAAACACACACACACACACACACACACACTCATGTAGGTATTCACAAACACTCACAGTTTGAAAATCTCTAAATAATATAGATTCATGACTGTTTGCATAGCTAAATTTCAACATGGAAGGAAGAGAGTACTGCAGTGTTTTGTGCTGGTCCCAATGCTATTCAACCTACTTTATGAATGACTTGGATAAATAATATATTCATCATCAAAAAAAATATAGAAGACACAGATGTAGGAGTGAAATTGAACACATTAGATGACAGTCCATCAGGATCCAAGAAGATATCAATAGGTAGAACATTGGTTCATGTTCTTAAGATGAAAGTTATCCTTACTATACTTTACCACATAATCATGACAGAGTTTATGCCATTTAAAAATAAAAAGTATGGTATGACTATTATGTGAAACCTTTTTTTAAAAATATGTGTTGGTATTACTTAAAAATAATTAATTACTAAACTGTCTTTGGTGCAATATTAGGATGCACGGAATACTGGTGAATCTATGTAAAATTGCATAATGACAATGTGAATGTGGTGAGAATTCTAGGATCGTAACTTGCAACACACGAGAGATAAATGTACATCCATGTGCCAGTGGTGAACACATTGCTGCTTTGTTTACATGTTAAGCAATATGAGGAACAACAGTATCACATGTGATGATTATGTGATGAAAGGTTATAAACCAATTTTGTACCGAAAAAAGAGGATGCAACAATCATGTGGTGGTAACCATTATGTTCTGAAAAATAGTAGAAAGTCTTTAAATTGTTGTTTTTTAATTATTTTATTTGTTTTCAATTTTCTACAATCACTTCTATATATCTTAGATTTTTTTTCCCTTCCTTCCCAAGACAGCTTGGAATCTTACGTAGATTCTACTCGTACATTCCTATTAAATACATTTTGACCTTAGTCAAGTTGCATAGAAGAATTAAAATGAATGGGAGAAACCATAAAACACAACAAAACAAACAAAAAGAAAAAACATAACACAAGCAAAAATGGTCTACTTCATTCTGTGATCCAATTCCATAGTTTTTCTCTGGATGTGGAAGGTGTTTTGCCTCAAGAGTCCACTGGGAATTTTTTAGGTCCTTGCATTGCAGTGAAGGACTAAGTCTACCAGAAAAATTCCTCACACACTGTGGTTGTTGCTGTGACCAAAGTTTTCCTTGTTCTGCTCCTTTCACTCGGCATCAGTTCCTATAAGTCCTTCCAGGCCTCTCTGAAGTCTTCCTGTTCATCATTTCTTATAGCAAAATAGTATTCCATTGCATTCACATACCACAATTTGTTCAGCCCTTCCCCAATTGATGGGCATCCCCTCAATTTCCAGGTTCTGGCCACCAGAAAGAGAGCTGCTATAAATATTTTTGTACAGGTAGGACACTTTCCTCATTTTTAGGATCTCTTTAGGATATAGTCCTAGAAGCAGTACTGCTGTATCAAAGGGTATGCACATTTTTGTAGCCCTTTGGGCATAGTTCTAAATTGCTCTCCTTAATGTTTGGATCAGCTCACAGCTCCACCAACAATGAATTAGTATTCCAACTCTCTCACATCTTCTCCAACATTTAAAATCTTCCTGTTTTTGCATGGTAGCCAATCCGATAGGTGTGATGTGGTATCTCAGAGTTTTGATTTGCATCTCTCTAATCAACAATGAGTTAGAGCATCTTTTCATATGACTATAGATAGCCATAATTTCTTCCTCTGAAAACTACCTGTTCATGTTCTTTCACCATTTATAACTTGAGGAGTAACTTGTATTTCTGTACATTTGATTCATTTCTCTATAATATTTTAGAAATGAGGCCTTTATCACAGACACCAGTTGCAAAATGTCCCAGTTTTCTACTTCCCTATTAATCTTGGTTGCATTTGGTTTGGTTGTACAAAAACTTTTCAATTTAATGTAATCAAAATTATCTATTTCGCACTTCATAATGTTTTCTATCTCTTGTTTACTCAAAAATTCTTTCCTTCTCCATAAATTTGTTTATAGTGTCAATCTTTATACCTAGATCATGTACCCATTTGGACTTTATTCTTGTATATGGTGTCAGGCATTGGTCTATGCTTAGTTTCTGCCACAACTTGTTGCTACAAGTTGCCAGTTTTCCCATCAATATTGTATTCCAATCCCTCGGATGTTTTAATGTAGAAGCTCCAAGGTAACTTTGTGATCCCGAGTGTAGCTCCTTGATATTTGCATTGTTTCTTTCTGACTGCCTACAGTATTTTCTCCTTCACTTGATAGCTCTGGAATTTGGTAAAGCTATTCCTTGGCGTTATCAGTTTGATATTCTTTCAGAAGGTGAATGATGGATTCTTTTAACAACTAGTTTGTCCTCTGGATCTAGGACTTCTGGGCAATTTTCCTTGATGATTTCTTGGAAGATATCATCCAGGCTCTTTTGTTTGTCATGGATTTTTGGTATACCAATAATTCTTAGATTTTTCTCCCTTGGATATATTTTCCAAGTCAGATTTTTTTTCCAATTAGGTATTTTATATTTTCTTCTATTTTTCCAGTCCTTAAATTCTGTTTTCTCGACTCTGTCTCATATCCTCTACTTCCCCAATTCTAATTTTTATCAAATTGTTTTCTTCACAATGTTTGCATCTCCTTTTCCATCTGTCTAATTGTTCCTTTTAAGAAATTATTTTCTCCAGTTAGTTTTTTATACTTCCTTTTCCATTTGTTCAATTTTCCCAGTTAGGTTTTGTGCTTCCCTTTTCATTAGTCCAGTTTTCCTTTTAAATTCTTAAGTGATTTCTTTTTCCATATTTTTAAAATCATTGGCCATTTTTTCTTCTACTTCCCTAATTTGACTTTTAAAATATTTCTTGACTTCTTTTAAGAATGCTCATTGGGTTAAACATCAGTTCCTATTCCCTTCTGAAGTTTCAGATGGAAGTACAGTCTGAATGCTCATTTTCTTGCTATTTGTGTTTTGCTCCTTATCCCCATACAAAGCTTCTATGGTCTTATCTTTTCTGCTTTGCTTCTTGCTCATGATGATTGCCCTTTTCCTGGCTTTTAAAGTGGATCTCCACTTCTGGTTAAGGGGGGGGGGGGCTCTGTCCCATTGTTCTTTTTCTTAAAATTTGAGGCTTTTTGTATTGTGGCCTCTGTTTCTTTCAACTAGAAACTAGAATGCTGTAGCTTACCTGGTGCTGAGCTGGCTGATATGCAAAAACAGAGGCCATGTGAAGTCTTTCTGAGTTTCCCCAGAGTTGCCCAGGAGCTAGTTGCATTAAGATGGAGGAGGAGTAGTCTGGCCATAGGAGGTCTCCTCTCCTAAGCACAGTGAGGCTCAGTATTTGGTGAAACTCATTTGCACTAGTGTCTTCCCTATTTCCCTGGCTTTGCTAAGGCATATCTGAGGTCCCAGGGTTGAAGATTGCAGCTCCATCACTGGGACTTAGCAACTCCTCCTGTTTTGTTAAGGTGGGGCTGTCTGAGACAGCTCTGGTCCTGCACTGGTTCCCTTCAGCCTTATCAACAGGGAGCCGCTCTTTGTTCATTTTCCTAGCTTTACAGGCTAAGAGACTATTTATCCCTTTGACTGATCCCACTGTTCCAGAATTTTTCCTGTGGACATATTCTTTGAGTTTTTCAAGGTCAGCAATGGGGGTGAGGTGTAGAGCATTTACTGTCACTCTTGTGATGGTAAATGTCTTGTCTCCCCAAAGTTGAAGTAGATGACTTACAGACATTTAGTCTGCGGCCTGGTGGTCTCAGGAGTAGCCTCTGCAGTTACCTGGGGTTCTGTGGTTCTCTCTCACTCAGTTTCACTGGACTCCCATCCTGGGATGATTTGTTTGAGATTCCAACTGCTGTTGCTGCTTCAGATTGCCCAGGGCTTCCTGCTCAACTTTGCTATGGAACATCCTGTGTGCTATGTGCTCCTCCAGCCCCGTGCAACAGATCCTTCTCGTTGCTCTTCCAGTACGTCCTGGGTTGGAAATCTGCCACGTTCTGTCTCCTCTTGGATTCTGGCACTCTAAAATTTATTTAGATTCTCTTTTTAGAGGGATCTGAAGGGGTTTGTCTTAGAGCTTAGATGCATAGGTGCTCTCACTCTGCCATCTTGGGTCCCCCTACTCCCCCTCCCCCCAGTCATTACATTGTTTAAAAAAAATCAACTTCATAAGTACAGAATCAAAAGGAACAACTCTTGGGCAGCAGTTTATATGAAAAGGATCTAGAATTTTTATTTGAATAAAAATTAATTTAAGTAAGAAGTGTAAGATAAGAAACAAACAAAAAATGAGAGAATTGAGGGAATTAAAACAGAAAGTGGTAGGAGGAGTTGAGTGAACCATACCAGCCCCATCTTGTGACTCAGTTCTGGAGCTACCTTAGTTCCCTTTCTATTCAGTTATGGGTCTTGTCTAATTTATTTATTGTGAGAAAACTTTATTCAGCTGTGGTAATTGTGACAGAAATTTATTGCATTATTTGAACCTATCCTTGTATGTCTAGGAAGTGAAACCTGCTGCTTAGAAACCATTAACTAAGGACCTAGACTGAGGCAAGCAGTTTTCTCACAATTGAACATTTCATGTGACTCCTGTATTTTATCTGAAAACTGGCCCTATACTAGATAGTCATTGCTTTCATCCTCCTTTAATTGTTTACACACACCTAGAGAGAATGGGACGCCTTTTTTCTGATTTCAGGGAATCATACCTGTTTGTTCTCCCCCTCCTAACTTGAAAAATTCTTAATCTTTCCTCCAATTAGGAATCAGATTACATCATTTTGTATCTCAGTTAATTACTTTCTTTTAGTTAATTGGTCTTACATTAGTAATTGTTTATTAATGTATACAAATTTGTATTCAGAGTCCAATGTCAAAGCTCAGAAAGGTTATTGGTCCCAATTTAATATATAATTGCCATGCATTGCTTAACAAATTTATATGCTCAGAAACTTGCACCATTTTTCCTTGGTGATTTTATCTTTCACCCACAAGTGAATGTGGTCTTAGGCTGAATCAAGAAGTCAGGAATAAAAAGGTGATATACTGTTCTTCCCTTCCTCTAGTTATATAACACTGTAGTCATTGTGGTTAATTCTTCACTCATTAGGAATAACACTGATGAGATTCAAATTAAAACAAATACCAATCAGAATTGTAAAGGCCCTCAAGTCCAATCCATACGCCAACTGTATAAAGTAACCAGGAAGGTTGCTCAGGGATTCAAGTGTGACATCCTTCTTCAAGTAGTTAAAAGTATCTCTTTTAGCAGAGAGGCATACTTCTGTTCACCCCACATGTAATACTAGGAGCAGTGGGGTGGATTTTGCAGAAGTAAAGTTTGGTTTTGATATAAGGATTAACTAAGTAAGATTTGAGTTATTCAAAATAAAAGGGATTTCCTTTCAAAGTATTAGTGTCTCATTCATTAGAGGTTTACAAAAGATCACTTACTGAGTGAACTTTTGCAAGGTCTTTTGTATTTTGTATTTTGAGAGGTTTTTCTCCATGTTAGAGTAGATGACTGTGAAATTCTCCTTTATTGGGCTTTTAAGATTCTGTGAAAATATCACCTTTCACATGTCGAATAAAATACTTCAAACTACACCATCGAGGTTACAAAATTTGTAATCTAAAAAAAATCTTTTTTCTTTCATTAATTATATTGGTGCTTTGAAGTTTTCAATATGAGTTAAGGCTGGAGATAACTGGAAATAAGCTTAATATTATCATTACTATGTGACTGTGCTAACTTTACATATTTAATAGGCCTATAGAGGTCAGTCTTTGGAACATGAGAACCTCATACCCACTAGGTTCCAGTCCAGGAAACAAAATGGCAACCTGAGGAAAGCCAATTACTATTTCTATTTGATTAAGAGTCTAGGACAGCATTAACAATTAAAAGTTTTCTGACAGCCTATGAAGCCAAAAGAACTCATGTACAAGGACTGATGTGCAGGAAACCATTGTATATTCAAAGGGGACAATACAACCATAAAATTGTGACTACAAAAAGTGAGGAATCTTTTAGCTAAGAACCAACTAGGAAAATATTTCAGAAGCTCTGAAAGCACAGTCACCTCTGTTTCTTTGTGTTTCTTCTTTTCTAGGTGGCAAATGAACATTCTGAGATAAACATGTTCAAGTAACCTTGCAAGTTTGTGAGATAAAGGCTCTCACTACAGATCACATGGGCAATAGGAAATAAATGGTATCAGTAACAATGTACACTGTAAAAAATGGTGGTCTTTGATAGCTGAAGTGACTACAACAGAGTTATGAAGACAGTCACCAAGAAGAATTACCACCCTTGTAGAGAGAAGTGTCAGCTATGGATTGAAGAAAAGCAGGTATCCTGGGAGTCAAGTTGAGCAGGCCATCTATATATAAAATGAAGTGCATGAAGATTCTATGAAGGGATTAAAGTGATTTCTAGCACCAGCAGTTGGGAGATACCCCTTAATTAGAGGTATTTTATATAATTTGCTTCACTCACGCCATATTCTATATTTAAGCCTATTTTTCCAGTGGTTAATGTGATTTAGAATACCCTAAGCTCTGGGGAGGAGGGTACTGTCTTATTATGTCATCTAAGTAAATAGCTTTTCCAAAAGGTAAATAAATAAATCTGGTTATCTGGTTGTCATTGGTAAGCATTCTTCTCTAGAACTACCTTCTTCTAGAACTACCAAAGATGGATATTCAGCTGCCATATGGGGACCCCAATCATTGAGTGTAACTTGGGTAAGAGAGCCTCAATTTCTATTTCTAATATCAATTGAAAAATTAATCCCAATTAATCATCTTACTTATAACTCTCTTTACATGCAAGTAATTTATCAAGTATGTAACACATTACTAGACCCTCCTCTACTCTAGGCCTCTTTTATTTTCTCTCCACACAATTAATTCAAATGAATTGCTACACATAGTTAAACTATAATATAACAGTTTGCTCCAGGAACATGATTTTCAAGAATATGTGTACAGAGTTTTATTTAAGTTTTATATCTGTTTCATTTGCTTCCTGCTAAGATTTATGACTTATAGATTCTTCCAGATAAATTTTCTGAACAAGTAAAAATCACAAAATTAATTTAAAGTACATAAATAAAGGAGAACTGTCTTGCTTTGTTATTTTCCATTGAGAAAAAAAAAGTGTAGGAAACTGAGAAGTTATTTTGACTCAGCAGTCACACAAAAAGAAGTATCTACTTTATGCTATTATCAGCAGGCTCATGAACCTAAGAATCAGCATAATTAATTCAGAAGTATGAATGGATTGTACCTTAAAGATCAGTGTATGAGATAGGTATTTTTAAAAATTTTTTCATCATAGAGATTTTCTAACAATTCATTAATTTGTTGTCATTTACTTGCTGTAAAAAAAAATCCAGATCTTTTTTTTTCTTGGTTTTTATTTTCAATATTCATTGAAAAATTATTCACAATTCATTGCATTACTGCTGTACAACTTCTTTATATACAACTAATGGATCAGGAATTTAGTACAAGATTAAGCAGTCCGCTATTTTGCCCCTGCTTTAATCTCTACACACAAAATTAATCAATTTACACATATTCATTGGATGAGGATTATAAAAAAGATTTCCAGTCAGTATCTCATCACCTGTCACTGCAAAATTGTCACCAAAACTTGCCTGTGTCCTAGCATAGAGAACTTTTCTGAATTAGGATCCTCCTTTTCCTTATACAGTTTAATGAGGGGAAAAATCATTTGCATCATTTAAACATTAAACATTTTGTAGGCAAATATAGAATTTGCTTTTGCATTTATTTAACTCACAATTATCTAAATTAATGTAAAAGCTTATTGATCTCTTGGACAAGGTGATAACCCTAGTTAAGTATAATATACTACATATTATATAATATTTCACATTATATAGCATATAATATATATATGCACTGTATATTATGTGTGTTTTATACTATATTGTATGTAATATAATATATTATATTTTATAGTACCATAATATTATATACTCTATCATACACTAACTATAAAATGTGAAAGTATTTCTGAAGTGCTTATTATTTACCCAGTGATAGTCTGGGTGATTTGGAGAGTAAAAGATATTCTGTTTAAGCTAGTTTATATAGAAGTGTCAGGGCAAACAACAAGAGCAATAATTTGTATTTACATAACTCAAATGTTTGGGAAGCATCATCTCATTTTATCTTCACAACAATCCTATGAGTTCAGTAATCTAGCTGTTAGTATCCCCATTTTGCAGATGAGTGAACTGTGAATGAGTAAGGTTGTCTAGAATACCCAGTTAGAGAGGTAGTATGAGGTTATTTCACTACTGACCATTTGTGCAAAATTGTCACATCTCAGTGACAGCAAAATTCTTTTAAATATCCATCTTCTTTATTTGTAAATTTCAACACCTTTCTAGAGAGGTACGCTTCAAATTTCAAAGTCATTTTTAGATTGCTTTAAGTTAAAGGAAGTTTCAGAACTGCAAGAACAATTTAATATTGAGATTGACCACAATATCACAGTCTTAACCTTAACTTTAATCATTCCCTCATAACTATCTTGCTGTAGGATATTTTACTTTTATTTTCTCATTAGATTTCTCATTAAATTTTCTAGTACTTAGAAAATAAAAAGCCTTCTTTTTTCCACCATAAGTTTTTTTCTTCATTATAATGATGAGGAAACTCATGTTAATCTTTCACATGTTTGGCATTTATTGCATGTGAGAGTCCGATCTTGGCAAAGTCTTTGATTAAAGTTTTAGGGAGAAACTGAGTCTTGGTTGTTTGAGATTTCCTTCCATTAGCTTCCATACTGCATTTGCTTTCTTTACCATTAGCACAGGCAATATATAGTTTTGTGCTACCTGGACTTTTATGGTCTATACTACAATGGGCCCCATTTCGATAGAAAATTTCAAAAATGACTATGTTTGGTCAATTACAGTAATCAGGCACAGTCTATACCTACTTTGTGTCCAAAAAGAGGTAGCATGATTTCTTGTCTAGAAAGCTAGGAAACATGGCTTTAAATCCTACCTCTGACATATACTGACTGCGTAACTCTTGACAGATTATTAAGCCTTTATCTACTCCAAATAGTACTCCAGAAATAAACTACCAGGTAATAGCCATATTGAATTTATTCAAGGAGTGAGGGAGAAAAGAATTCCCACAAAAGCAGGTCTTTAAGTTGTTGACATCACAGGTCAGTTACATATATGTGTGATTCACTTTTTTTTTTTGAGGGGTGGAACTGGGGAGAGGGGGAGTAGAAGTTTCTAAAAGTGAAGACACACAAGTAATAAACTAAACTGAATGACATGATGTTAATATGACATTTTCATCCCCTAGAATCAACATAAGTGTTACGATACTTCAAGTCAGTTATAGGTGCCTAGCAAATGTTATGTCCTTGATTCTCCATTTTCTTGGTCCCTCTAAACATTCTCACACATTTCTGACAATTAAAATTGAAAAGCACAGTTCAGATTTCACTTCTTAAGCCTTTCTCCATTTTCCTTTGTTAAGGACATGCCTCATTCTATTTTTCCCTTTGTTGTGTGAATAATGATAATTAAACCTGTATTAATATATATATATATATATATTTTTTTTTATACCCTCCACCTCAGCCCCAATAAATTTGAAATTGCTCGAGAGAAAGGTATATGTTCTTCTCTGTTTCCCCAGAGATTAACAGACTGTCTGGCTTATAATTGGCATTTGAATATTTGACAGATTTTGAATTTTTATTAAATATGTTGTCAAGACTTCAGATAAATGGAATATACTGGATTTTGGGAAGCTACACTTCCATGACAGTGAAAGAGCTATCAGCATAAGTAGTAAATATTTAAGTTCCAAGGAAATTGAGGCCAGGAGCTTACAGTCAGCCCTCTTCATTTTCTAGATCTGGGTAATTGTTGTGATTAAATTTAAGATAGCAGGGGCGGAGCCAAGATGGCAGAGTAAAAACAGGAATTTTCTTGAGCTCTCCCCCAAACCCCTCCAAATACTTGTAAAAATGAATCTAAATAAATTCTAGAGTGGCAGAATCCATAAAATACAGAGTGAAACAAATTTCCAGTCCAAGACAACCTGAAAGGTCAACAGAAAAGGTCTGTTGGGCTAGTCTGAGAGAAGAACGCAGTCCAGTGTGGGACATTCAGGCACAGATGGGTGCCCTAAAAACCTAGAACAGGACTCAGAGCACTGAATCACTGGCAGCTGTGGAAGATTCCAGACTTCACAATCCACAAATGCCAAACACAATTTAGAAGATTAATAGGAAAGGTCTATCTGACCTGGGTGAAAGAGGTCCAGCAACAACCCCAGGGTAGCAGCAACAGTGGCTTCTTCTGGAGCTCTCAGCACACAGATGGTGGAGGGATCAAGTGACTGATCAGAGTGGGATTTCAGGGATCTCTTTGCTGGCACTAAGGCACTATTCTTTCACTTTGCCTGTGTGTTCATCTCGGTCACAGTCTTGGGTGGCAGGGACTTTTGGTCACTCACAGACCAGAGCACAGAAAAGGAGAGGAATAAAGACTTCTCCTTTGATCATACAACCTTGGAAGAACTGAAAATTTACAGATTCTTAGAAATATCTCTGCAAACACCTCTGAAGAACCCCTGAAGATTGGGACAGTACACCCTCCACACTGGAAACATAACCTGATCTTAACAAAGAGCTCAAAAGTCAAATAATTAACTGGGAAAATGAGCAAACAGAGGGAAAAAAATTAGACTACAGGATCTTATTTTGGTGACAAGGAAGATCAAAACATACAACCAACCAGCAGACAATAAAGTCATAATTTTTATATCCAAAACCTCCAAGAAAAATATGAATTGGCCACAGACCACTGAAGAGCTTAAAAAGGATTATTAAATTCAAGTCAGAGAATCTGAGCAAAAATTGGGAAGAAAAATAAAAGTAATACAAGAAAATCATGAAAAATGAGTCAAAGGCTTGCTAAAGGAGACCCTCAAAAATGCTGAAGAAAATAACACCTTTAAAAATAGGCTAACCCAAATGGCAAAAGAGGTCCAAAAAAACCAATGAGGAGATGCTTTAAAAAGCAGAATTGGCTAAATATAAAAGGAGGTTCAAAACATTACTGAAGAAAATAATTCCCTTAAAATTAGAATAGAAAGAACGGAAGCTAATGACTTTATGAGATAGCAAGAAATTATAAAACAGAGTGAAAATCTCAAAGACAATGTGAAGTATCTTACTGGAAAAACAACTGACCTAGAAAATAGATCCAGGAGTGACAATTTAATAACTACTAGACTACTTGAAATCCATGATAAAAAAGAAATGCCTAGACATCACCTTTCAAAAAATTACCAAGAAAAACTGCCCTGATAGTCTAGAATAGAGGGAAAAATAAAAATTGAAAGAATCCATGCATTACCTTATGAAAGAGATACCCACAAAATACTCCTAGGAATATTGTAGTCAAATTCCAGAGTTCCCAGTTCAAGGAGAAAATATGGCAAGGGCTCAGAAAGAAACAATTCAAGTATTGTGGTAACAATCAGGATAAGACAAGATTTAACAGCATCTACATTGTGATCAGAGGGCTTGGAATATGATATCCTAGAGGTCAAAGAGCTAGGATGAAAACTAAGAATCACCTACTCAGCACAACTGAGTATAAACCTTTAGGGGGGAAATGGACATTCATCGAAATAGAGGACTTCCAAACACTCTTGATGAGAAGACCATAGCCGAACAGAATCTGACTTTCAAATACAAGAATCAAGAGAAGCATGAAGACGTAAACAGAAGCACGGAAATCATAAGGCATTTATCAAATTTCATACATTCCTATATTTAAAGATAAGATTTGTAACTGATGAGACTTTTTAGTATTAGGGTATTAGAGATAAAATTATATATATATATATATATATATATATATATATATATATATAATGTGCTCATATATGAGCACAAGTTGAGTTGAATATGAACTAGTGGTATCTAAAAAATAAAATGAAGGGGTGAGAGAGAGGAATGTACTGGGAGAAGGACAAAGGGAGAGGCAGAAAGGGAAAGATAAATTATCTCACAGAAAAGAGGCAAGAAAATGTTTTAACATTGGAGGAGGAAAGGAAGGAATTCAGAGGGAAGGACTGAACCTTTCATTGGATTTGGCTCACGGAGGGAATAATATACATGCTCAACTGGGTATGAAAACCTATCTTTCCATACAGGAAAGTAGCAGGGAAGACGATAAGAGATGGGAGGATGATAGAAGGGAGGGAAAAATTGGAGGAGGGGTAATCAGAAACAAATACTTTTGAGGAGCGACAGGGTTAAAAAAGAGAATAGAATCAATTGGGGGTCTATAGGATGGAAGAAAATACAGTCAGTCTTTCACAGTGTGACTGTTATGGAAATGTTTTGCATGAATATACATGTATAATCTATATTGAATTTCTTGTCTTCTCAATGAGAGTGGATAAAGAGGGATGAAGGGAGAGAATGTGGAACTGAAAGTTTTAAAAATGAATGTCAAACATTGTTTTTACATGCAACTGTGGAATAAGATATACAGGCCATGTGGTATAGATATCTACCTTGCTCTAAAGGAAAATAGAAGAGAAGGGGATAAGAGAAAGGGGGTGATAAAAGTGAGGGTAGACTGGGGGAAGGGATAATCAGAATGCATGCCATCTTGGGGGGAGGGAGAGAGGAGAGATGGAGAGAAATTTTGGAACCCAAAATCTCTTGAAATGAATGTTGAAAACTAAAAACAAATTAATAAGTAGAAAAAAAAAGTTTGTAAAAAAATATTAGTAGCCCATGAGAGTAGAAAAAGAATATTAAAAAGTGAAGCACAAGACCTGAATTCTTGTATTAGTTGTTCCACAAAGTAGCTGGAAGAAGTTAGACAAATTATTTTAAGTGTTTGACTCTCAGTTTCCCCTTCTCTAAAACTTTGAGATACCTTCTCAAAATCCTACAATTCTGTGGATAAACAGAATAGACACTATCCATTTGGCTCTTCTCTGAAGAGATCAGGAAGTGATCTAGGTGATTGGACTAGCTGTATTTTTCTTTGACAAAGGATGAGTTCAAGAGTGGTTAGAAGTTCAAGAATGTCACTGCTCAGGAATTATAAATAGGAAAAGGGCCAAGACCAAAATTTTGTTTCAATAGCACTTCAATAATGAGAATCCATGTCTTTTTCTTGATTCATATGAGTTGTGTAATTCCCTACTGGAAATGTTTATTTCCACCAAACTATAATTGATTTTGTTTCTCTAGAAGTGGTGACAGTCATGGCAGGGTTCTGGGCAGTTCTCATTAGGCATATCTATATTTCTATGGGCTATGGAAATGAGTGAGAACCAAGGCTTGAGTTGTTAATGATGTCTACATCTGTGATGTTGGCAGGCCAGGTATCTATAGCTGAGAACAACTGTTAGGCTTTTCTTTGAACAGTAAGGGTGTGGTATTTAAGGATTAGGACAGTAGTTTATATCTAATATGTAGGTCAAAAAATGTTACCATCAATAATAATAAAAGGTGCTGAAGAAAACACTAAAATGAAACAGTCCCTACGTCTGGAAGCTTATGTTCTTTTCGGGGTGGGGTGGGCGCACATGAACAGAGAAAAGGGAATGTAAAATACATACTAATAACGAGTAAAGGACTGGGCAAAAAGACATCAACTTGGAGAACCAGGAAAGGCTATTTTTAGGGACTACTTGAGCTAAACTTTGAAGAGATCTATGGATTTCAAGAAGTGGAGGTAAGGAGAGAGAGAAAGATTTCACAAAAAATGAGGCAATAGGCTTTGCTAAGGGATGGACATGGGAGTGGGTATGTTTGGTGAAGAAATAACTAATCCAGTTTCTCTAGATCAGAGTATTTTGAGAGAATGTAATTTGAAATTAGTGTAGTATGTGATTGAACTACATAAAGGGTGGGCTTTTGAGTGCTAGGGTAAAAGTTCTAGCTGGTTCTATTTTCACTATAGAGACCTTACCCCAGCAATATTTAGACAGTTTGAGGACAACTCTGAAGAACAAGTACTTATTTTCATGCTCTCCAAACACAGACCAAGCACTATTTCAGCAAACAATGTTCTTTAAAAATAGACGGGTGTATTCCAGGGTGAGTCAGCAGTCGCCTGCTCTACCCTGCACATAGCTCAGCTGGTCTATGATTAGGCTTGAGGGGAAAGGATTTATTTTTCGCTTCAAATGAATGTGAGTTTATTTTAAGCTGAATGGCCCTATGGAACAGCTGGAGTTCTGCATGAGTGAGCTACATGAAGTACTAGGGATTTGACTACAAGGATACAGTCTGTGTTTGTCAGAGTTCATAACCCAGTTCCCCAAACCATTTCTATGTTACCTTCACGTATATATTAAAATGGTCAGTTCTTGACCTTTGGTGCCATCAATTTTCACCTCTGTAGGAAAGCTAAACCACCAATGAAGCAACACATACACGTACAAACACACAAGAAAAAAACAAAACAAAAACACATGCAGGTACATACATGCAAACACACACAGCATCACAGCAAGGTTTCAATACTTCATTCTCTTCAAGAACTATAAGAGAATAAGTGAAACTATTAAAAATACTTTTTAAATTTTAAAAATTTTAAAAATTACAACTTCGAGGTTGTAATTTTATAACTAAAGTTTGTAGGGTAAGGCTCAAGATAGATGAAACATCCTAAATTCCACTTTAGATTTCATAATACTATAGAGAAGTCACATAGAATTTAATATGATTAGAAAACATTTTATAACCTCAGTTCCTACCAGTACTCAAGTAAATTTAAACAGACACTGTATATCATCTTGCTTGTAAATTCATACATATGAAGTACATATTCCAATAAAACTTCAACTTGATAATCTATATCCTGCTTCCATGTTTTTATACAATTTATCCTCAATGTTCATAAATCTCTTTTCTCACCTCTGTTTCTGAAAATCCGTCTCTTATTCCAAGGCTCAATATTAATTCTCTTTCTTCTAAGTAGGTTCAGTGAAGTCATTAGTTTTCTCACAATCTCCTAAGCATTCTTTGCATCAGGCTTAGTTGTTTGTGTTTTAAATTTCCTCCTCTATCCCAGAGAAGGTAAGATCCTTGAAGGCAGGGATAGTTACATATTTGTCTTTGTTTCTGCAGGCCCTTGAGCAGAGTAGATTGTTAATATGTATTTATTATCTAAATGTTAATTGGTGAAATGAGATCTTATCAACTAATGTCTATAATAATTTCTTCAAAACTAAGATATTCCTTTTCTTGTGTTTTGGGGAAGAATATAATAAAAGATTGCTGACACTTTTATTTCCCATTTAAAGGGTGTTTTTATATCACTGAAACAGATGCATAAATATTTTATTGTGTGTTTTTAATTGTAAACTTTATCTCAAGGAAAACAGAAGTACAATAAAATAGCAAAGGTCCATAATTTTCTGAATATTTCCATGTTGATGAGGTTTTTCATATCACTATCAAAACATGAAAGCTTTCTTATGGTAAATGAATAAATTAAACCACATTTTACTCAAAGTATATAAAACTCATTTCAAAAATGCATTTTCATATGATTAAATTTGCTTTTGTCCTTTTACTTTCAATTTCCATTCTGATTGTACAGTCAACTACTTCAAGACTGACTATAACTGTTCATGCAGATACAATTTAAGAAAATACATAGTTGAACAAAGCTTGTAGTTATCTACAGAGAAAGGAGATTTAGTGAATCCTCTTGCACATTAATAGGCCTATTATTTTCTTAATATGCACCTGTAGATATCATTGACCTTTAGGGAATCTTTTTGAGATTATGAGTACTTGGAGGATTTAGAAAGTGGACTTAACATATGCCCTAAATAAATTAAAGAACAATGGAAATTTGATGAGGAAAAATCAAACTGAAAATTTAAAAGGCTAGAAAATAAAGTTTTATACTTGCTGTATATCATCTGAATTTACGGTAAAAAAAAAATATAATAATGTAAATGAAGGAGATTGGGTCATGTACTTAGATGGGGGATAAAACATAGACTTTACAAGAGTTGTCCTAGTATTAATATAATGTGAAATGTATGTGTATATATATATATATATATATATACTTACATACATGAATACATACATACATATATGGAGAAGAAGGTTTTTAAAGCTCATTGGATTCTTTTTTAAGGATTTGTCAGAAGACTTAGATAAGAATAAATGAGGCTGTGAATAGGTGGAAGTAAACATTGTTGAAGAACTTTATCTTTATTCTAGTTTCCTAGGTAGCATAAACCTCATAAACCTCAAACCAAATCAACTACCTGGTCTTACTGATAATACCTCCAGAACATCCTTTCCATACTCATTGTTTGAAGGCCTCACCATCTCTTACTTAATCAAGTCTCTTAACTGGTTTTCCTGACCTTTAGTCTCAATTTTTCCAATTCATCATCTATGTCTGTATAATTGATATTTATATAAAGTAAGTATGACTTTGTCAATTACCTGTCGAAGAAGTTTATGTAATTAAATACAAATTCACTTGCTTGACATTGAAGAACTTTCACATTCTTCTTCGAGCCTACTTTTCCAGGCTACATTCCTCTCAGTCATGGACTTTATCATAAAGCCCCTTGTTTATAGTTTCCCATACTTGGCATCTCACTTCCTTTTTTATTTCTTTTGCATGGCCTGGAATGCACTCACTTTTCACTAACTTCTCATAGTTCCTACCATTGTCAATAAGTCTCAGCTGACATCACTTTTTATATAAGCCTCATCCTAATGCCCTAGATGCTATTCTCATGTCTCATCCAGGAAACAATTGTCACTGACTTCATATGCTTATTATAATTACTTATCTGTGCACATATAATTTCCATTCAATAGATTATAGAGTTTTGGAAAAAAGGGATAATTTTGGTTAGATATTTTTATCTATACTGTCTGGTGTATTTCTAGAGATATAGAAGACTTTTAATAAAATATTTTTAATGAAGAATTAAAAACAGAATCATATAAAATCCCTTCAGTTTTCAATATTCACCATTTGAGTGTTACATAAGAGACAAAGAAAAAAGATTATTTGACATATTGTATACAGATAATTCTGGTGTGATATTTCCTCTTTATCATAGACTGCCCAAAGCAAATTAACACAGACATTAACAATATGTATATATAAATATAATACTTCATCAGAAAGCATATTCAAAGAAAAATTAACTTGCCTTTATTAAGAATGTATTTTTACTCTTAACTGTCTGAATTTAGATTTAGTGTTAAAGCTTAGACTTTATTGTCTACTATAAAAGACTCATGCATCGATCAATTTCTGAGATAACTTCACTTTCCAAGCCACTTCAGAATCTCTATACATAAAAATTCTGTGGGAGGGAAGAGCCAAGACGGCAGAGTAGAAAGACTCACATATGCTAGCTCCGAACCCACAGCCCATAAATTTCCTGTAAAAAGAACTCCCCACAAATTCTGGAGCAGTGCAAGCCCACAGCAACGAAGTGGAGGAGAATTCCATTCCAGAGAACCCTGAAAACCTGACCCCAAAGGTCTGTTGCGCACTGGACAGCGGAGCCCACCCCTGCCCTGCCCTGCCTGCGCGGCCCCAGAGGAGCAGATCCAAGCAGGCTTCAGGGATGGAATCTCCGGAAGCCACCAAGGTTCCTCCACACACAGGCGCTACAGGTCAGTGAGAGAGACTTCTGGGCTGGCCGAGAGGGGAGTGGGATGTCTCCATAACTCAGGGCCCCTCGGGAGGCAGCGAAAGAGACAGGAACAGCAGCAGACCAGAGCTCCCCAAGCAGACAGGAGTTCCGCTCCATTACTGAAGGTCTCTGCATAAACCCCCTGAGGGAACTGAGCCTGGGAGGTGGCCCTGCCCCCACCTGAGCACCAGAACATAAGCTCAAATTGAATAGCAGCCACGCCCGCCACTTAAAGCCCTGAGGCTGGGGAGCAGCATTTGAATCTCAGATCTCAAACACTAGCTGAGAAGGTCTAGGTGGGGGTGGACAGGAATCTCAGAAGTCAAGAAACTGGCTGGGAATATGCCCAGAAAAGAGAAGAAAAATAAGAACATAGAAGGTTACTTTATTGTGGAATAGATGTTTCCACCATTCTCTAATGAGGAAGTACAATGCTTACCATCAGGGAAAGACATAGAAGTCAAGGCCTCTGTATCCCAAACACTCAAAATAGATATCCAATGGACTCAGGCCATGGAAGAGCTCAAAAAGGATTTTGAAAATCAAGTTAGACAGGTGGAGGAAAAATTGGGAAGAGAAATGACAGAGATGCAAGAAAAGCATGAAAAATGGGTCAATACCTTGCTAAAGGAGACCCAAACAAATGCTGAAGAAAGTAACACCTTGAAAAATAGGCTCACTCAATTGGCAAAAGAGGTTCAAAAAGCCAATGAGGAGAAGAATGCTTACAAAAGCAGAATTAGCCAAATGGAAAAGGAGGTTCAAAAGCTCACTGAAGAAAATAGTTCTTTCAAAATTAGAATGGAACAGATGGAGGCTAATGACTTTATGAGAAACCAAGAAATCACAAAACCAAACATAAAGAATGAAAAACTGGAAGAGAATGTGAAATATCTCATGGGAAAAACAACTGACCTGGAAAATAGATCCAGGAGAGACAATTTAAAAGTTATGGGACTACCTGAAACTCATGATCGAAAAAGGAGCCTAGACATCATCTTCCATGAAATTATCAAGGAAAACTGCCCTGATATTCTACAACCAGAGGGCAAACTAAGTATTGAAGGAATCCATTGATCACCACCAGAAAGAGATCCAAAAAGACAAACACCTAGGAACATTGTGGCCAAATTACAGAATTCCCAGCTCAAGGAGAAAATATTACAAGTAGCTAGAAAGAAAAAATTCCAGTATTGTGGAAATACAATCAGGATAACACAAGATCTAACAGCTTCTACATTAAGGGATCAAAAGGCGTCGAATAGGATATTCCAGAAGTCAAAGGAACTAGGACTAAAACCAAGAATCACCTACCCAGCAAAACTGAGTATAAAACTTCAGGGGAAAATATGGTCTTTCAATGAAACAGAGGACTTTCAAGCATTCTTGATGAAAAGACCAGAACTGAAAAGAAAATTTGACTTTCAAACACAAGAATGAGAAGAAGCATGAAAAAGTAAACAGCAAAGAGAAGTCAGAAGGGACTTGCCAAAGGTGAACTGTTTACATTCCTACATGGAAAGACAATATTTGTAACTCTTAAAACTTTTCAGTATCTGGGTAGTTGGTAGGACCACACACACACACACATGCACACACATACAGGGACAGAGCACGGAGTGAATTGAATAGGATGGGACTATATCTTAAAAAAAATTAAGGTAAACGGTGAGAGAGAAATGTAGTGGGAGGAGAGCGGGTGAAATGGAATGGGGTAAATTATCTCTCATTCTAGAGGCAAGTATGAGACTTTTTAGTGGAAGGAAAAAGAGGAGAGCTGAGGAAAAAAACATGAAATTTTCCCTCATCACATTTGACTAAAGGAAGGAATAAAATGCATACTCATTTTGGTATGAAAACCTATCTTACAATACAGGAAAGTGGGGGAGAACGAGATAAGCAGGGTGGGGGGATGATGGAAGGGAGGGCAATGGGAGGAGGGAACAATTTGAAGTCAACACTTGGGGAGGGACAGGATCAAAAGACAGAATAGAAACAATGGGGGGCAGGATAGGATGGAGGGAAATATAGTTGTCTTACACATCATGGCTATTATCCAAGTCATTTGCAAAATTACAGAGATAGGGCCTATATTGAATTGCCTGCCTTCCCAAAGGGAATGGGTGGGGAGGGAGGGATGGGGAGAATTTGGAACTCAAAGTTTTAGGAAGAACTATTTAGTATTGTTCTTGCTACTAGGAAATAAGAAATACAGTTAATGGGGAATAGAAAGTCCTCTGGCCCTACAGGACAAAAGAGAAGATGGGGATAAGAGAAGGGAGGGATGATAGAAGAGAGGGCAGATTTGTGATAGGGAAAATTAGAATGCTTGGTGTATGGGGGTGGGGGAGGGGATAAATGGGGAGAAAATTTGGAACCCAAAATTTTGTGAAAATGAATGTAAAAAGTCAAATAAATAAATGTATAATAATACTATGGCTAAAATTTTTCATCTACAATTAACTCTCAAATATGAACTGATTAATAGTTATCATATCAGAGTCACAAGCTACAGATCTTCCTACCAGAAGGAGATAAAAATCAGTCAATATTCAAAGAAATTATTTTAGACTACTCACTGGAAAGACAAATACTGAATCTGAAACATAAATGTTGAGAAAGATTGAAGACAAAAGGGAAAAAGGACAGCACGGGATGAGATGGAGATAAGGATAAAGGGATCTGGCATGTTATAGGCCATGGGGTCATGAAGAGTCAGACTTCATCGCATGACTGAACAAGAGTAAAATCCAAGAAATCAATCCTCTCTATATAAAATGGCAGAAAAAAAAGCAGGAATTTTTCCGTCGTCTCCCCAATTCCCCTAAAAACAACTTTCAGTCAAGTCTCAAAATGAATTCTGCAGCAACAGAACCCATAAAAGAATGGGGTAAGTAAAATGTGGGGCTCATTTGGGTAAAGGAGGAGCACAGTACCGTGCATTTGGTGTCTGGGTAAGCCAGTGGGAAACCCTTTGCCTTGGCTAAGATCAAGAACAGTGGCCCCAAGGTCCAGACTCAACAGACCAGTGACGCAGAAGACCAATCATAAGAACTCCAGCCCTAAAACAGCAGGTGAGCCAACATCTCCTGAACCCCTGTTGCAACAGGTGAACTATTAGTCCTAGAGGTCACAGCACAGCAAGCCAGTGACCAAGCCACTGGTCACTGTGTAAGGAACTTGGCAAAGTGCCTCCTGTACCCCAAGAGCAGAGTAGAACTCAACTTTAAAATTCAAGAAATAAGCTGGAAAATGAGTAAAACAAAACAAAATGAAAAAACAAAACACCCTGAGCATAGAAAGCTACCACGACAACAGGGAAGACCAAAGCACTACTTAGAGAAATTTCTCTTTCGATTTTTATTCCATAAATTAAACCATTTATTGTTGGGCTGTGGGTTATAGATACATTGTAAGAAGATTTTACTGGTCTTTCAATTCTTTCAGTCTTCTGACAGCAGATTTGACTGTGACTGCAGAGGTGGCATTGTAGCTTCGTGCACCACCAGCTACTGTTTTCATACATGTTCCACAATGCAAAATACCCTCAGCCCTTTACTTCATTTTGTTCTTGCCACAGAAGGAGTAGATATACTTGGTGTGCTGGCTAATTTCAATTTTCTTCATCATTTTTCTGAGGGATGCACCATAATATGTTCCATATTTACCAACAATTCCAACCTTCTTAGTATGTTTAGCCATTTTGCCAGTTGTGGGACTGGAGCTCAGAGAGGCTAGGGAAAATTCAATATGTTTAAATATTTGCATGAACAAAATAGAGAAAGAGGAGATCAGTGAACTGGGCATGTGTAAGACACATAAGCACAGTACAAGATGACTGTTAGTCCAGGTTCATTCTTGATTTGGTCAGACAGGGAAGATTCCCCAAGAAGGGGTTAATAATTTCACTTTAATCTAGTTTTTTTTTTTTTTTTCAGAAGAGGCTGCTGGGAGAACCAGCTACTACAGCAATTCCAAATCAGACTTCTTGCAGGGTCAGTGAAATGTGGGGCTACTGCCTCTATGTCTCGATGAGGCCAATTGAGGCAGGCATACTTACCCACTTCCCTAAATCCCCTCAAACCTCAGTGGCGGCTGGATGGGGAAGGTACATGCCATATATATGCATATATATATATATATATATATATATATTTGTGTGTGTGTGTGTGTGTGTGTGTGTGTGTGTGTGTGTGTGTATGTGTGTGTGTATGTATGTATGTGTATGTATATGTACACACTCATATAAATGTATATGCATACATTCCACTGTACGTTACCTGTGGTTTCCCAATAAGAGGGGGAAAATAAGGATTTCCACTATCACCACTGTTAATCAATATTGAACTAGAATTATTAGCTTTAGCAATAAGAAAAATAAATCAAAGAAATCAAAATAGGCAATGGAGAAATAAAATTGTCATTCTTTGCGGATGACATGATGAGAATCCTAAAGATTCAACTGAAAAATAAAACTACATGCAATAATTATCTTGGCAAAACTGCAGGACATAAAATACACCCACATAAATCAACATTTTAATATGTTACCAACAAAGTTTAGGAAGAAATAGAAAGAGAAATTCCATTTAAAGTAACTGTAGACAATATAAAATATTTGGGAGCCTACTTGCCCAAAGAAACCCAGGAAATAGAGAGGATAGGAGTAAATGTAGTTTTCCTTAATATGATGCTAGGATAAGATATGAAGTTTCCTTAATATTTAAAACCATCAGCAAATGTTATATGTATGTAAGGGGGATAAGCAAGAAGCATTTCCAAAAAGATCAAAGGTGAAACAAAGATGTCCATTATCACCACTGTTACTCAATATTGCACCAGAATTATTAGTTAGAGTGTCAAGAGAAGAAAAACAAATAGAAGGAATTAGAATAGGCAGTGAAGAAACAAAGCTATCACTCTTTGCAGATAATATAATGGTATACTTAGAGAATCCTAGACAATCAATTAAAAATGCTTGAAATAATTAACAACTGTAGCAAAGTTGCAGGATACAAATAAACACACATAAATCATCAGCATTTCTATGTATTACTATCAAAGCCCAACAACAAGTGATAAGAAGAGAAATTCCATTTAAAGTAATTGTAGGCATGATAAAATATTTTGAAGTCTACCTTACAAGACAAACTTAGGAACTATATGAGCACAATTACAAAACACTTTTCGCACAAATAAAATCAGATCTAAATGCCTGGAAAAAAATCATGGGTAGGCCAAGCTAATATAATAAAATGACACTTCTACCTAAATTAATTTTCTTATTCAGTGCCATACCAATGAAACTGTCAAAAATATTTTATAGAGTTAGGAAAAATACTAATAAAATTCATCCAGAAGAACAAAAGGTCCAGAATGTCAAGGGAATTAATGAAAATAAATGTAAGGGAAGGTGGCCTCCCCATATGAGATCTAACACTGCATTATAAAGCAGCAATCATCAAAACTATTTGGTATGGGCTAAGAAATATAGGGGTGGATCAGTGGAATAGATAAGATAGTGAAGACACAATAGTCAATAACTATACACCCAAAGACACCAGCTTTTGGACTAAGAACTCATTATTTGACAAAACCTGCTGAGAAAACTGGGAAATAGTATGGAAGAAACTAGATCAACTTCTTAAAGTGTATACTGAAATAAGGTCGAAATGGGTATATGCTTTAGACATAAAGGGTGATACTGTAAGTAATTTAGGAAATCAAGGAATAGTTTACCTATCAGATCTATAAAAAAGGGATGTATTTATGACCAAACAAGAAACAGAAAACAGAATGAAATACAAAATGAATAATTTTGATTACACTCGATTAAAAAGTTTTGCATAAACAAAGCCAATGCAACAGAGATGAGAAGGGAAGCAGAAAGCTGTGGGGACTTTTTTTTTTGTAGTTAGTGTTTTTTATAAAGGGTTCACTTCTCCTTTTTTAAATTATCTTGTTTTCAGTGTTCTACAATCACTTCATATAACTTAGATTTTTTCCCCTTCCTCCACCTCCTTCCCTCCTCCTCCCCACTCCTCCTCCTCACTCCCTCCCTGAGAGGAGAGTCATCTTATATAGGTTCTACACATACATTCCTATTAAATACATTTTCATCTTAGACATGTTGAATAGAACAATTACAATGAATGGGAGAAACCATGAAGCAAAACAAAACATAATACAAATGCAAATGGTGTGTTTCATTCTGCGATCCAATTCCATAGTTCTTTCTCTGGATGTGGAAGACTTCTTGCCTCAAAAGTCCACTGGGAATATTTTAGGTCCTTGCTTTGCTATGAAGGACTAAGTACACCAGAAAAATTTTCTGTACACTGTGGTTGTTGCAGTGTATAAAGTTCTCCTGGTTCTGCTCCTTTCACTCAGTATCAGTTCATATAAGCCTTTCTAGGCCTCTCTGAAGTCTTTCTGTCCATCATTTCTTATAGCACAATAGTATTCCATTATATTCATTTACCACAACTTGTTCAGCCATTCCCCAAATGAAGGGCATCCCCTTGATTTCCAGTTGTTGGCTATCCAAAGGTAGCTGCTATAAAGGCCTCATTTCTAAAATATATAGAGAACTGAGTCAAATTTATAAGAATACATGTCATCCATTAATTGATAAATGGTTAAAGGATATGAACAGGCAGTATTCAGATGAAGAAATTAGAGCTATCTAAAGATATATGAAAAAATGTGCTATTATCATTATTGATGAAAGAAATACAAATTAAAACAACTCTGAGGTACCACTTCAAACCTGTCAGCTTAGCTAATATGACAAAAAATGAAAATGACAAATATTGGAGAGAATGTGGGAAAATTATGACACTATTGTATGGTTATTGGAGTTGTAAAAAGATACAAATGTTATGAAGAGAAATTGGGAAACTTGATCAAAGGACTATAAAACTATGCATCCCCTTTGATGTAGCAATACCAAAAAGAGATCATAAAAAATGAAGAAAAGGACCCACACATACAAAAATATTTTTAGTGGTCATTTTTGGTGATGCCAAAAATTAGAAATTGAGAGGATGTCCATCAATCAGGAAATAGCTGAAGACATTGCGGTTTATGAATGTAATAATATACTATCGTTTTATTAAAAAATGATGAGCAGGCAGATTTCAGAAAAAAACTTGGAAAGACTGACATGAAGCAATGTTGAGTGAAGTAAGCAGAACCAGGAGAACATTGTACACAGTAAATGCAATATTGTGCAATGACCAGCTCTGATAGACTTAGCTCTTCTCAGTAAAACAGTGACCTAACAGTTCCAGAAGACTCATTATAGAAAATACTCTTCACATCCAGAGAAATAACTATGGATTCTAAATGCAGATCAAAATATTCCATTTTCTCTTTTTTAGTTTTTTCTTTCTTTCTCATTTTTTCCTGTTGTTCTGGTTTTTCTTTCACAACAATAATGTGGAAATATATTTAATACAATTGCACATTTATAGCCTGTATCAGATTCATGCCATCTTGATATGAGGGAAGGGAGAAAAAAATTCAAATACAAAAGTCTTATAAAAGTGAATGTTGAAAACTATCTTTGAAAAAAGCAAAATACTATTAAGTGACAGAAAAAAGAACCCAAAAACTTCTTATATCAGATTTGACTCTTTTCTTGTAAACTTTGATTAGTAGTGTATATGTATAACTATGAATTATACATGTGTGTATCTACAATTAAAGTGAAACATATATAATTGCTATTTTCATTTTAGTAGCATGTTGTTTTAACAGGTGATTGGAGAGAAAAAACAAAAAAGTATATGTTAGAGGTTTATATCAGTAGACACAGTTAAATATTAAAACTAGTAAAGATCATTAAATTAATAAAAAAGGATTTTTTTTCTCTTACATATTCTATTTCCTTTTCCATTTTGCATTCCTGTATGCTTTATTTCAATTAAGTTTTTCTCTGCCTCTATCTCCCTCTCTCTTTCTGTCTTTATCTATCTCTCTGTCTGTTTCTGGCTGTCTTCATCTTTGTCTCTCTGTCTCTGTCTGTCTGTCTCTCTGTGTCTCTGTCTCTCTGTGTCTTTGTCTCTCTGTGTCTCTGTATCTCTCTGTTTCTCTCTCTGTCTTTCTGTCTCTCTCTTTCTTCCCTGAGTAAATTTGCCGAACATATTCAGGAATACTTGCTAAATCTATTTTTTTTTTATTACACTCATGAGGCAAAGAATAAAGTCTTTCTGCAGAGACTAGGAATTGTTGCTTAAGGGTTCTAACCCTAAGAGACCCATTAGGTTAAGTGTACTGTGAGTTATATTTTTTTGGTGCTTTCTATTTTCCAGAAAGAACCTAACTTATTTATCTACATGAAAGCATATGAAAAACATAAGAGTATTTTTACCTTGAATTTAATCTGCCATTTGAAACATCATTGTATTTTGTTTATAAACTAAACAATATGAATGAGAGCCTCTTGGGAAAATTATACCTTCTCATTTTTGTATTAAATAATTCAGAGAATATGGACAACAATAATAATATAATAATAACTTGATAAAATACAATTAAATTTCACCTAAAACATCTTTTTTTCAAATTCAACAGTGCGGTAGATTTTAAAAGATCTTTTCTACCACTTTTGTTGAGTCTAGATGGAGACAATTAGGCTGCTTACTTGCCTACCAAATTCCCCAACTAGTTAATTCAATGAAAAAATGTTATTTGACCATATGAATTATCTTTATTCAAGAAGGTGGTTCTGTTCATCTTGCATAAATATCTCTATTGAGAAGTTAGGACCTACCGGGTTAGGAACAGTGGTTGATCTCTAATTGGTAATCCTTAGTTAATTGTACTATCATATTATCTAATTCCCACAGTGGTAGAGTGGGCCAAATGAAATAATATGCACATTGAACTTTGCAGGGAGCAAAGCCAAGATGGTGGAGTGAGAGCACATACTCACCTATGTTCTGCCACAATGTGTTCAGACACTTCTTAAAAGAAAATCTAAACAAATTTTAGAGTGACAGGATCCATTAGGAGACAGAAATCTGGGCATATTTTCAGCCCAGGATAGCCCTAAAGGTTGAGAAGAAGGATCTGTAACACGGGGATAGAGGAGCACAGAGAGCACAGGCTTCACCAGCACAGACTATGTCACAGCAGAGAGCCAAGGCAGACCGAACCAGAAACAACAGTGTTGATTCTCAAACATATCATCCCTGTATGGGAGTCCAGTAGAGTACAGTGAGATAGAACTGCAGTAAGAGCAGCAGCTGCACATGAGACTATCATCCTACGTTTGTAAGTCACCTACTTGAACTTCTGGAAGCCAAGATGGCGGAGTGATCTTTAAGTGCTCGTACCCTTTCTTTGTTGATCTTGAAAACCCCAGAGAATATTTCCTCAGGAAAAACCCTGGAATAGAGGTATCAGCCTAAGGGGTAAACAGTCTCTTAGCTTCAGAGGCTAGGAAAATCATTAAAGAGAGACCCACTTGCTGAAGGGGACCAGTGTAGGACCCAAACTGTTCCAGAAAGCCCCACCTCAGTGAACCAGGAGGAGATCCTGAGCGTCAGGGTGGTGGAGACAATAAGCACCAACAACAGAACTGCAAATGTGCCTTTTCACACCAGGTCAATTGGGAAGACACAAACATAGTCAGAGGTTTATGAACCACTGAGTCTGCCTGTGCTCTAGGTCAGGAGAGGAAACCTCCTGTGGCAAAATGACCCCTTCCCCACACCTTATACAGTGAGCTCCAGGGTAACTCTTGGAAAACTCAGAAAGATTTCACCTGGTCTCTGCCTTGGTACACTGGCCAGCTCAGCACCAAGTAAGCTGTAGCATTCTAGCTTCTACCTGAAAGAACCAGCGGCCACAGGACACAAAGCCTCAAGTTCTCAGCACAGGAACTGTGGGACACAGTCCTGTGCCTCATACACAGAGATCCATTTTAAAAGTGAAGAAAAAGGCAATTATCATGAGCAGGACGCAAACAAGAAAAGAAAAACCCAAGGAATCTTACTATGGGGACAAAGTCCAAAACATGAACACAAAAGAAGTTAACATTGAGACTGTACTCCCATCTGAAACCTCAGAAGGGAATATGAACTTGTTGCAAGCCCAAAGACCATTCTTGGAAGAGCTCAAGAAGGATTTTAAAAGTCAAGTTATAGAAATAGAAGAAAAATTGGCCAGTAATTATAAAAATATGAAAAAAGAATTCACTGAAGAGAATACATCCTTAACAAGGAAAATTGGACAAAAAGAAAAGGGAGTACAAAACCTAACTGGAGAAAATAATTCCCTAAAAGGAACAATTGGGTAAATGGAAAAGGAAATTAAAAAGTCAACTGAAGAAAACGATTGATTAAAATTTAGAATTAGGCAAGTAGAAACTAATGACTCTATGAAACATCAAGAATCAGTCAAACACATTCTAGAGAATAAAAATATAGATGAAAATGTAAAATATCTCACTGGAAAACAACTAACCTAGAAAACAGATCCAGGAGAGAAAATCTAAGAATTATTGATCTACCAGAAAGCCATGACAAAAAAAGAGCCTGGACAAAATCTTCCAAATAATTATCAAAGAAAACTGCCATGAGGTCCTAGATCCAGAGAGCAAAATAGTCACTTAAAGAATTCACCGATTACCTCCTGAAAGATAGCCAAACTGAAAATACCAAGGAATATTATTGCCAAATTCCAGAACTATGAAGTTAAGGAGAAAATACTGAGAGCAGCAAGTAAGAAACAATTCAAATACCGAGGAACTTCAATTATGATCACGCAGGACCTGACAACTTCTACATTAAAAGAGTGAAGGGATTTGAATATGATATTCCATAAGGCAAAGGAGCTTGGACTACAAACAAGGACCAATGACTCAGCAAACCTGAGTATAATACTTCAGGCAAGGAGATGGACATTCAATGAAATAAAGGATTTCTAGACCTTTCTGAAGAGAAGGTAAGAGCTTAATTGAAAATTTAATCTTCAAATACAAGTCGCAAGAGAGTCATAAAAAGGTAAACAGGGAAAAAACCCAACCTGTTATTCAAAATGGGCAAACTGTTTATAGCCCTATAAGGGAAGATGATACTGGTCAATCTTGAAAATTGTGCATTTATCATGATATTTAAAGGGGATATATACATATATACATATGTATGTATATATGTATATATGGAGTAGGTATAAATTAAATGATGTGATGATGAAAATGTTATCTAAGAGTGAAAAGGGATTGTAATGGTAGATGTGAAAAGGAGGCAGAAAAAATTAAATTATGTCACAGGAAGAGGCATAAAAGCATATTACAGTAGAGGGAAAAGGAGGCAGAAAAAATTAAATTATGTCACAGGAAGAGGCATAAAAGCATATTACAGTAGAGGGAAATGAACACTTTGAGATTTACTCTCATCTGATTTGGTTCAAGGAGGGAACAACTAACTCAGTTAAGAATAGAAATCAAACTTGTCTATAGGAAGGAGGAGGGTAAAGAGAAAAGAAAATGGAGGGGAGATTAAAAGGAAGAGTAGTAAGGGAAAAGGGGAACAAAAGGAAGAGGCTTGATAGAAAGGAAGAAAGTCTTTGGGAGGCAGTGGGCAAAATGTAAAAGTGGTCAAAATGTAAAAAAAAGTCTCTATCATGGAGAGGACAGGAGAAGTAAAAGTATAAATGGGGGAAATAGGATGGAGAGAAAGACACAAATAGCAATCATAACTGTGAATGTGAATGGGATGAACTCTCTCATAAATGGGAGTGGGGAGCAGAATGGATTAAAAACCATAATACCACAATATGTTGTTTACAAGAAAAACATTTGAAAGAGGGGGATACACACAGGGTAAAGGTAAAAGGTTGGGGCAGAATATATTTTGCTTCAGCTGACGTAAAAAATGGAGAAGTAGCAATCCTAATCTCAGACAAAGCAAAAGCAGAAATAGATCTAATCAAAATAAATAAGGCAGGAAACTATACCCAGCTAAAGGTTACCATAGGCAGTGATGCAATATCATTACTAAACATACATGCACCAAGTAGTATAGGATCCAAAATCTTAGACAAGAAGTTAAGGGAGTTACAGGAAGAAATAGACAGTAAAACTATACTAGTGAGGGACCTCAACCTCCCCCTCTCTGAACTTGATAAATCTAATCTCAAAATAAACAAGAAAGAAGTTAGGGAGGTGAAAAAAAGTCTCTGGAAAAGGTGGTTATGTTCTCTGGAGAAAACTAAATGGAAATAGAAAGAAATATACCTTTTTCTCAAGGTACGTGGAACATATACAAAAACTGATCATGTATTAGGGTACAGAAACCTCAAGTTTCAGTGCAAAAAGGCAGAGATAGTCAATGCATCCTTCTAAGATTATAATGCAATAAAAATTATGTCATAAAAAGCCATGGAAAGATAGACTAAAAATTAATTGAAAACTAAATAATCTAATCCTAAAGAATGAGTAAATTAGACAAAAAAAATCAAAGCAACAATCAATAACTTCATTCAAGAGAATGACAACAATGGCACAACCTGTCAAAACTTATTAGATGCTGCAAAAGCACTTCTCAGCAAAAGTTATATATCATTGAATCTCTACCTGACTAAAACAGAGAAAGAGGAGATCTATGAATTGGGAATGCAGCTAAAAAAGCTAGAAAAAGAGCAAATTGAAAATCCTCAGGTAAATATCACATTAGAAATACTGAAAATCAAAGGAGAGATTAATAAAACTGAAATTAAGAAAACTATTGAACCAAGAATTGGTTTTGTGAAAAAACAATAAAACTGATAAAACTTCGGTGCATTTGATTTAAAAAAAGAACCAAGAAAATCAAATTACCAAAATCAAAAATGAAAAGGGTGAATTTCCATTCCATCGAGGAGAAAATTAAAACAATAATTAGAAATTGCTTTGCCCAACTGTATGCCCATAAATTTGACAATGTAAGTTAGATGGATGAATATTTAAAAAATACATAAAGTGTCCAGATTAACGGAAAAGAAAATTGAATACTTGAATAACCCTGTCTTAGAAAAAGGAATTGAACAAACCATCAATGAAATCAAAAAAATCTCTAGACCCACATGAATTTGCAAGTGAATTCTTTTTTTTATATTATTATTATATTATTTGTTTCCAGTGTTCTATAATCACTTCCATTTATCTTAGATTGTCTCCTCCGTCCCCTCCTTTCCCCCCTTCTCTCCCATCTCCCTACTCCAAGCCCGATATGGCATACAGTTTTATATAGATTCTACACATACATGCCTATTAAATACATTTTCATCTTAGTCATGTTGCACAGAAGAATGAAAATGAATGGGAAAAATCATAAAACAAACCAAAACATAATACAAAAGAAAATGATCTGCTTCATTCAGCTATCAAATTTCACAGTTCTTTCCCTGTCATATTAGCCAATCTGATACATATGATGTGGTATCTCAGAGTTGTTTTGATTTGCATCTTTCTAATCAATAGTGATTTAGAGCATTTTTTTTCATGTAACTATAGATAGCTTTAATGCTTAGTCTGAAACCTGCCTGTTCATATTCTTTGGCCATTTAACAATTGGGGAAGGACGTGTATTCTTCTACATTTGGCTCAGTTCTCTACATATTTTAGAAATGAGGCTTTTATCACAGACATTAGTTACAAAAATTCTTTTCCAGTTTTCTGCTTACCACATAATCTTGCTTGTACTTCATTTGGATGTGCAAAAACTTTTCAGTTTAATGTAATGAAACATTCGTTTGGCACTTAATGCTTTCTGTCTCTTGTTTAGTCAAAAATTCTTCCATTCTCCATAAATCTGATAAATACACTATACCTTGTTCCACTAAATTGTTTTTAGTATCAATTTTTATACCTAAATCACATACCCATTTGGACTTTATCCTTGTGTACAAGGCAATTGGTCTGTGACTAGTTTCCACCACACTGTTATCCAGTTTTCCCAGTAAGTTTTGTAAAACAGTGAGTTCTTATCCCAAAAGCTGGAGTCCTTGAGTTTATCAAAGAGTAGACTGCTACATTCATTGACTACTGTGCCTTGAGTACCTAACCTATTTCACTGGTCTACTCCTCTCTTCCTTAGCCAGGACCAAGAGGCATTGATAGTTGCTGCTTTATGATACAATTTGAGATCTAGTAGAGCTAGGGTACTTTCTCTAGCATTCCTTGTCATTAGTTACCTTGATATTCTGGACCTTTTGTTTTTCCAGATGAATTTTTATATTATATTTTCAAATTGTAAAAAATAATTACCTGATAGTATGATTTTTATGGCACTGAATAAATAAATTAATTTAGGTAGAATTATCATCTTTATTATATTGACTCCACCTACACATGAGCAACTGATGTTTTTCCACTTACTTTGATCTGCCTTTATTTGTGCAAAAAGTATTTTGTAACTGTGTCCATACAGTCACTGGATTTGCTTGGCTGGTAGACTCCCAAATTTTTATAGTGTCTAACCTGGACTTAAATGGATTTTCTCTTCCTATCTCTTGCTGCTGGTCTTTGTTAGTAACACATAGAAATGCAGATATGTGGGTTTATTTTGTAACCTGCAACTTTGTCAAAGCTGTTTATCATTTCAAGTAGCTTTTACTTGAATCTCTGGGATTCTGTAAGTATATCCTCATATCATCTGCAAAGAGTGATAACTTAAGTTTCTTCTTTGCATATTCTAATTCCTTCAATTTTGTTTTCTTGTCTTATAGCTACAGCTAACAGTTCTGGTACCATATTGAATAATAGTAGTGATAATAGACATCCTTGTTTCACCGCTGATATTACTGGAAATCCATCTATCTTATCTCCGTTGCATAAATGCTTCTTGAGAATTTTAGGTAGATACTGCTTATTATTTTTTGGAAAGTTCCATTTATTCCTGTGTTCTCCAGTATCTTTAATAGGAATGGTGCTGTATTTTATCAAAACCTTTTTCTTCATCTGTTGAGACAATCATGTGGTTTCTGTTAGTTTTGTTGTTGATATGATCAATGATGCTAATGGTTTTCCTAATATTGAACCAGTCTTGCGTTCCTGGTATAAATCTTACCAGGTCATAATGTATTACTTTTGTGATAAGTTGCTGTATTATTTTTGCTAAAATCTTATTTAAAATTTTTGCAGTTACATTAAGTTGAGAAATCTGTCTATATTTTTCTTTCTCTGTTTTGCTTCTTCTTGATTTAGGTATTAGCACCATGTTTGTACCATAAAAATAATTTTGGTAGGATTCCCTCTTCACCAATTTTCCCAAATATTCTATATAGTATTGCAATTAACTGTTCTTTAAATGTTTGATAGAATTTACTTTTGAATCCATCTGGCCCTGGAGATTTTTTTACTAGGGAGTTCATTGATGACCTGTTCAATTTTTTTTTTCTCTGAGATGGGGTTATTTATGTACGCAACTTCCTTTTCTGTTAGTCTGCATAATTTATATTTTTTTTAAAATAAGCATTTATCTCATTTAGATTCTCAAATTTATTGACATAAAGGTGGGCAAAGTAATTTCTAATTATTTTTTTTTTAATTTCCTCCTCAACGGAGGTGAGCTCACCAACTTCATTTTTGATACTGGTAACTTGGTTTTCTTCTATCTTTTTTTTTTAAATCAAATTGACCAAAGGTTTATCAACTTTATTGGTTTTTTCATAAAACCAAGTCTTAGTTTTATTTATTAGTTCAATAGTTTTCCTAAATTCAATTTTATTAATGTCTTCGTTCGTTTGCAGTATTTCTAATTTGGTATGTACTTAGGGATTTTCAATTTGTTCTTTTTGAAGCTTTTTCAGCTGCTTGCCCAATTCAAATCTCCTCTTTCTCTATTTTATTCATGTAGGCATTCAAAGATATAAAGTTTCCCCTAAGAACTGCTTTTGCAGGATTCCATAAGATTCAGTAAGTTTTCCAATTCTTGTGATTCTCTTGAATCAAGTTGTTGATTGTTTCTATGATTTGTTGTTTAATACACTCATTCTTTAGGATTAGATTATTTAGTTTCAAATTAATACCTTTCCGTGGCCTTTCATGGCATATGATTTTTATTGCATTATGATCTGAGAAGGATAAATTGACTATCTCTGTCTTTCTGCACCAGACTGCGAGGTTTTTACACCCAAGGTCAGTTTTTGTATATGTGCCATGCACCACTGAGAAAAAAGGTGTATTTCTTTCTATTCCCATTCAATTTTCTCCAGAGATCTGTCATATCCACCTTATCCAGAGCTTTATTCACCTCCTTATGTTCTTTCTTGTTTATTTTGAGATTTATCAAGGTCAGAGAGGAGGAAGTTGAGGTCCCCCACTAGTACAGTTTTGCTGTCTATTTCTTCCTGTAACTCCCTCAACATCTCCTCTAAATATTTAGATGCTATAACACTTGAAGCATATATGTTTAGTAATAATATTGCTTCATTGTCCATAGTGTATTTTACCAGGATAAAGTTCCTTCCTTATCTCTTTTGATTAGATCTATTTCTGCTTTTGCTTTGTCCGAGATTACGAGTGCTACTCCTGCTTTTTTTTCCTTATTTATTTATTTGTTTACTTATTTATTTGTTTGTTTATTTATTCATTCATTCCTTCATTCATTCATTCATTGATTCATTTATTTATTTATTTGGATTTTTACATTCATTTTCACAAAATTTTGGGTTCCAAATTTTCTCCCCTTTTATCCCCTCCCCCCACCCCAATACCCCAAGCAATCTAGTTTTCCCTATCTCCAATCTGCCCTCTCTTCTGTCATCCCTCCCTTCTATTGTCTCCATCTTCTCTTTTCTCCTGTAGGGCCAGATGACTTTCTATTCCTCATTAACTGTATGTCTTCTTTCCTAGTAGCAACAGCAATACTAAACAGTTGTTCCTAAAACTTTGAGTTCCAAATTCTCCCCATCCCTCCCTCCCCACCCATTCCCTTTGGGAAGGCAGGCAATTCAATATAGGCCATATCTGTGTAATTTTGCAAATGACTTCCCTGATAGTTGTGTTGTGTAAGACTAACTGAATTACCCTCCATCCTACCCTGCCCCTCATTGTTCCTCTTCTGTCTTTTGATCCTGTCCTTCCCCAAGTGTTGACTTCAAATTGCTCCCTCCTCCCTTTGCCCTCCCTTCCATCATCCACCCCCCCTTGCTTATCTCCTTCTCCCCCACTTTCCTATACTGTAAGATAGGTTTTCATACCAAAATGAGTGTGCATTTTATTCCTTCCTTTAGTCAAATGTGATGAGCGTAAACTAATTGTTTTTTTTCTCAGCTCTCCTCTTTTTCCCTCCACTAAAAAGTCTCCTACTTGCCTCTTAAATACATATAATTACCCCATTCCATTTCACCCTCTCTCCTCCCACTACATTTCTCTCTCACCATTTACCTTAATTTCTTTTAAGCTATGGTCCCATCCTATTCAATTCACTCTGTGTTCTCTGTCTCTGTGTGTGTGCATTTGTGTATGTGTGTGTGCATGCATGCGTGTACATGTGTGTGTGTGGTCCCACCAACTACCCAGATACTGAAAAGTTTTAAGAGTTACAAATATTGTCTTTCCATGTAGGAATGTAAACAGTTCACTTCTGGTAAGTCCCTTAAGACTTCTCTTTTCTGTTTACTTTTTCATGCTTCTTCTCAATCTTGTGTTTGGAAGTCAAATTTTCTTTTCAGCTCTGGTCTTTTCATCAAGAATGATTGAAAGTCCTCTGTTTCATTGAAAGAACACATTTTCCCCTGAAGTATTATACTCAGTTTTGCTGGGTAGGTGATTCTTGGTTTTAGTCCTAGTTCCTTTGCCTTCTGGAATATCCTATTCCACGCCCTTTGATCCCTTAATGTAGAAGCTGCTAGATCTTAGGTTATCCTGATTGTATTTCCACAGTACTGGAATTGTTTCTTTCTAGCTGCTTGCAAGATTTTCTCCTTGAGCTGGGAGTTCTGGAATTTGGCCACAATGTTCCTAAGAGTTTCTCTTTTTGGATCTATTTCAGGTGGTGATCGATGGGTTCTTTCAATACTTATATTGCCCTCTGGTTTTAGAATGTCAGGGCAGTTTTCCTTGATGATTTCATGGAAGATGATGTCTAGGCTCTTTTTTTGATCATGGCTTTCAGGTAGTCCCATAACTTTTAAATTGTCTCTCCTGGATCTATTTTCCAGGTCAGTAGTTTTTCCCATGAGATATTTCACATTCTCTTCCAGTTTTTCATTCTTTTGGTTTTGTTTGGTGATTTCTTGGTTTCTCGTAAAGTCATTAGACTCCATCTGTTCCATTCTAATTTTGAGAGAACTATTCTCTTTAGTGAGCTTTTGAACCTCTTTTTCCATTTGGCTAATTCTGCTTTTGAAAGCATTCTTCTCCTCATTGGCTTTTTGAACCTCTTTTGCCAATTGAGTGAGCCTATTCTTCAAGGTGTTATTTTCTTCGGCATTTTTTTGGGTCTCCTTAACCAAGGTATTGACCCATTTTTCATACTTTTCTTGCATCTCTCTCATTTCTCTTCCCAGTTTTTCCTCCACCTATCTAACTTACTTTTCAAAATCCTTTTTGAGCTCTTCAAAGCCTGAGCCCACCCGACATACCCCTGGGATGTCTGAGGTCCTGAGGCCCCGCTGTCCACGTCTTTCCCTGATGGCAAGAATATTTCCTGGTCCTCGTCGTCAGATCCGAAAGTTGGGATCATTTGCATTTGTTGGAAAAAACTCCCTATAGTCTTATTTTTCTTCCCTTTTCTAGGCATTTTCCCAGCCAGTTACTTGACTTCTGAGATTCCTGTCTACCCCCGCCTAGATCCACCCAGCTAGTGCTTGGGGTGGGATTCAAATATGCTTTCTGTGCCGCCCAGCTGCTAATCGCTTTAGTTCTGGTGCTGGGGTTGGGGCAGGGCCGCCTCCCAGGCTCAGCTCCCTCAGGTTGTTTATGCAGAGACTTTCAGTAATGAAGATCCTGCCTGCTGCTGCGGGAGTCTCGGGCCGCCGTGGCCGCGCCCCTGCTGCCTCTACCGCCACCTACACCTCTGCCTCCGCTGCTTCCTGCCCCCGTCTCTGCCGCCGCCCTTCCTTCCGGGGGCCTGAGTCATGGAGACACTCCGCTCCCCTCCTCCAACCCAGCGTCTCTCTCTCACTGACCTGTAGCTTCTGTGGGTGGAGGGACTTTCCCGGCTGCCGGAGCTTCCGTCTCCGAAGCCTGCTCGGGTCAGCTTCTCTGGGGCCACGGCCAGGGCAGCGCTGGGGTGGGGTCCACTTTCCGGAGCATGACGGACCCTGGGGACGGCTCTCCAGGGCTCTCTGGAACGGAAATCTCTTCCTCTCCGTTTCTGTACACCTTCCAGTGGTCCAGAAGTTTTGGGGGTCTCTTTTTACATTAATTCTATGGGCTGTGGTTTGGAGCTCATAAACGTACATCCTTCTCCTCCGCCATCTTGGCTCCGCCACCCTACTCCTGCTTTTTGTACGTCACTTGAATCCCAATATATTCTGCTCCAACCTTTTGGCTTTACCCTGTGTGTATCCCCCTGTTTCAAATGTGTTTCTTGTAAACAATATATTGTAGGATTATGGTTTTTAATCAATTCTGCTATCCATCTCCATTTTACAGGAGAGTTTATCCCATTCACAATCACAATTCACAATCATGCTGTGTCTTTCCCTCCATCTTCTTTACCACCATTTGTGCTTTTAGTTGTCCTTTTTCCATTCTCCTCCGCAACAGTTTTAATTTTTGACCACCTCCTCCCTCAGGTCTTACCTTCCTTCTTTCAGCTCCCGTCCCTTTTACTCCCCTTGATCCTTACTACTTCTTTCCTCCTTTTTAGCTTCCCCTCCCCTTTCTTTCCCCCTTCCCCACCTACTGCTTATAGAGCTAGTTACATTTATATACTTAATTTTGTTGTTCCCTCTTTGAACCAAATATTATGAGAGTACCTCTCAAACAATGCTCATCTCCCTCCCCTCTTTCCCTCTACTATAATATAATTTTGTGCCTCTTCCTGTGATGTAATTTACCGTTTTCTACCACCTCCTTATCACCTTTCCTGTTTCAATGCCTTGAAACCCTTAAATCACATTTTTATCATCACATCATTTACTTTATACCTGCTCTCTCTATGTACATCCTTTTCATATTTCAGAATAATATTCAATTCTCAATATTAACAAAGTATCACCCTCCCTTACAGGGATGTAAACAGTTTGCCCATATTGAATAGCAAGTTTTTATTTTCCCTGTTTACCTTTTTATGCCTCTCTTTAGACCAGCATTTGAAGAGCGAATTTTCTATTGCGTTCTGATCTTTTTATCCGGAAGATCTGGAAATGCCTTATTTCATTGAATATTCATCTTCTAGCCTGAAATGTTATGCTCAGCTTTGCTCTGTAACTGATCCTTGGTTGTAGTCCCAGCTTTCTTTGCCTTATGGAATATCATATTCCAATTTCTTTAATCTTTTAATGTAGAAGCTGCAAGGTCCTATGTGATCCTGACTGTAGTTCCTTGATATATGAATGATTTCTTTCTGACTGCCTGTAGTATTTTCTCCTTAATTGATAGTTCTGGAATTTTGCAACAATATTCCTAGGTGTTTTTAGTTTGGGATCCCTTTTGGGAGGTGAATGGTGGATTCCTTCAATGACTATTTTGCCCTCAAGATCTAGTACATCTGCCCAGTTTTCCTTGATGATTTCTTGGAAGATATTGTCCAGGCTCACTTTTTCATCATGATTTTCAGTTAGGCCAATAATTCTTAGAGTTTTCTCTCCTGGAACTATTTTCCAAATCAATTCTTTTTTCCAATTCAATAGTGTACATTTTCATCTATCTTTTCATTCTTTAAATTTTGTTTGACTGTTTCTTGATGTCTTATGAAGTTATTCGCTTCTTCTTTCCTAATTCTAATTTTTTTAAGTTGTTTTATTCAGTTAACTTTTCATCTCCTTTTCTGTCTGTCCAATTATTCTTTTTACAGAATTATTTTCACCAGTTAGTTTTTGTACTTACTTTTTCATTTGTCAAAATTTCCTTTTTAAGGAGCTGTTCTCTTCAGTTAATTCTTTTTTCATCCTTCATCAGCCAGTTTTTCTTCTATTGCTCAAATTTGGCTTTTAAAATCTTTCTTTAGCTCTTCAGAAGTTCTGTTTGTGTTTGTGACTAGTTGATAGTCCCTTGTGAAGTTTCAGATGGGAGTATAATCTCAATGCTGACCTCTTTGGTATTTGTGTTTTATTCCTTGTCCCCATAGAAAAGTTCTATGTTCTTTTCTTTCCTGCTTTGCTTCTTACTCATGATGATGACCCTTTATGTGTTGTGGCCTCTGGTTCTTTCAGCTAGAAGTTAAAGAATCTGGTGCTGAGCTGACTTCCTGTGAGAAGGCAGGGGCCAAGTGAAGTCTTTTTTTGTGTGTGTTTCTCCAGGATTAGCCCTGAAGCTAGCTTACAAAGTGTGAGGGAAAGGTGTTCTCCTCCTGAAGATCTCCTCAGCTGAGCTAGAGCAAAGGAAGGCTCAGCAGTTGATTCCAGCTGCTCAAGTGTCTTCCCATTTTCCCTGGAGTGCTGAAGCATGCCAGGGGTCCTGGTGTTGGTAGTTGTGAGGCTCTACCCCAGGGGGACTCTGGATCTCCTCCCAGTTTACTGAGGAGGGACTGTCTGTGACAGCTCTGGTCCTCAGTCATAGCAAGAGGAATCCTTCTTCTGGATTTTTCTAACCTCATGTGCTATGAGACTGTTTGCTCCTTCTGCTGATACCACTGATCCAGGAATTTTCTGGGGAAATATTTTCTGTTTTATTTTTCAAGGTCAACAAGGGGAGGAGGAGAGAGCATTTACTGATCACTCTACCATTTTGGCTCCTGGAAGTTCAAGTAGATGACTTACAAACATTTAATCTATGGGCTGATTGTCTCAGGAGCAGTTGCTGCAGATACCTGTGGTTCGTGACTCTCACTAGCTCAGTTTTGTTGAACTCCTGTCCTGGACTGGTATGCTTGAGATTCAGCTGCCATGTTTCAAGTGAATTCCATCAAACATTTAAAGAACACCTAACTGCAAAACTATATAGAGAATTTGGAAAAATTGATGAAGAAGGAGTGCTACCATTTTTTTTTATGTTACAAATATGGTGCTAATACCTAAATCAGGAAGAAGCAAAACAGAGAATGAAATTGCAGACCAATTTCTCTAACGAATATAGAAACAAAAATTTTAAATAAGATGTAGCAAAATGAATACAACACCTTTTCATGAGAATAATACATTATGATAAGGTAGGATTTACACCAGGAATACAGGATTGGGTTAATATTAGGAAAGTTATCAGCATCATTGATCATATCAACAACAAATGTAACATAAACCATATGATTATCTCAATAGATGCAGAAAAAGCTTTTGACAAAATACTACACTCATTCCTATTAAAAACACTGGAAAGCATAAGAATAAATGGAGTTTTCCACAAAATAATAAGCCGTATCTAACTAAAAGCATCCACAAGCCTTGTATGCAATTGAGATAAGCTGGATACATTTGCAGTAAGCTCAGGGTTGAGAAACAAGGTTGTTCATTATCAGTACTATTATTCAATATGATACTAGAAATGTTAGCTTTAGCAATAAGAGGAGAAAAAGAAACTGAAGGAATTAGAATAGGCAAAGAAGAAACCAAGTTATCACTCTTTGCAGATGATATGATGACATACTTAGACAACAAAGTAAAAAACTACTTGAAATAATAAACAATTTTGGCAAAGTTGCAGGTTACAAAGTAAACTCAGATAAATCATCTGCATTTGTATATATTACTAGAAAAGCCCCACAGCAAGAGATGAAAAGAGAAATCCAATTTAAAGCTCTGATAGACACTAAAAAATAGCTGGGAGTCTACTTGTCAAAACAAATTCTAGGACTATATGCACATAGTTATAAAACACTTTTTGCACAAAGTCAGATCTAAGTAAGGGGAAAAGCATCAATCAGTTGCTTGTGGGTAGGACAAGCTAATACAATAAAAATGACAATTCTACCTAAATTGATTTACTTATTCGGTGCTAAACCAATCAAACTACCAGACAATTATTTCCTAGAGCTCAAAAACATATTATCATAATTCATCTGGAAAAACAAAAGGTCCAGAATGTCAAGGGTATTAATGAAAATAAATGCTAGAGAAGGTGGCCTTGACCTACCTCAAATTGTATTATAAAGCAGCAGTCGTCAAAACCACTTGGTACTGGTTAAGAAAGAGAAGAGTAGACCAGTGGGAATGTTAGGTACTCAAGACATAGTAGTCAATCTACTTTTTGATAAACCCAAGGGCCCCAGCTTCTGGGATCAAAGCTCACCATTTGACAAAAATTGCTGGGAAAACTGAATAACAGTGTGATGGAAACTGGGCATAGACCAATGTATGACACCATACAAAAAAGTAAAATTCAAATGGATACATGATCTAGTTATAAAGACTGATATTATAAATATAATAGGGGAGTAAAGAATAGTATATTTGTCAGAGTTTTGGAGAATGGAGAAATGTATGGCCAAACAAGAGATAGAAAACATTATAAAGTGCAAAATGGATAATTTTGATTACATTAAATTGCACAAACAAACCCAATGCAACCAACATTAGGAGGGAAGTAGAAAACTGTGAGAGAATTTTTTCAACTAGCATCTGTGACAAAGGCCTCATTTCTAAAATATATAGAGAACTGAGTCAAATTAACAAGAATGCAAGTCATCCCCCAATTGACAAATGGTCAAAAGATATGAACAGACGGTTTTCAGAGGAAGAAATTAAAACTATCTATAGTCATGAAAAAATGCTCTGAAATGGTATTGATTAGAGAGATGCAAATCAAAACAACTCTGAGATACCACATCACACCTATCAGATTGGCTAACATGACAAAATAAGAAGATGATAAATGTTGGAGAAGGTATGGGAAAGTTGGAAGACTAATTCATTGTTGGTAGAGCTGCAAGTTGATCCAGCCATTCTGGAGAGTGGTTTGGAACTATATCCAAAGGGCTACAAAAAATGTGCATAATCTTTGACCCAGTAATACCACTTCTAGGATTGTATCTGCAAGAGATCATAAAAATGGGAAAGAGTCCCACTTGCACAAATTTATTCATAACAGCTCTCTCTGTGGTAGCCAAAACCTGGAAATCCAGGGGATGTCCATCAACTGGGGAATGGCTGAACAAGTTTTAGTATATGAATGTAATGGAATACTATTTTGCTATAAGAAATGGATAGGAAGACTTCAAAGAGGCCTGGAAGGACATATATGAATAGATGCTAAGTGAAATGAGCAGAACCAGGAGAACAATGTGCATAGCCCTTCACAGCAGGGGAAGAACATAAAACATTCCCAAAGAACTCTTGAGGAAAAATGCATCCACATCCAGAGAAAGAACTATGGAATTGGGATGCAGAATGAAGCAGGATATTTTCTTTTGTGTTATGTTTTGGTTTGCTTTGTTTTTTATCATGGTTTCTTCCATTCATTTTAATTCTTCTATGCAGCTTGACTAATGTGAAAATGTGTTTAATAAGAATAAATGTGGGGAGGGGCCAATACGGCAGAGTAGAAATTTGCACATATGCTAGCTCTTACCCCACAGCCCATAAAATACCTGTGAAGAACTCTCAACAAATTCTAGAGTAGCAGAAGCCACAGAACAATGGAGTGGAGGAGATTTCCATCCCAGAGAGACCTGAAAGACCAATGGGAAAAGGTCTGTTGAGCACCAACACGGAGCTGAGCCAAGCCATACCTTGGTCATGTGGCACTGAAAGGAGCAGATCCCAGCAGGCTTCAGGGACAGAATCTCCATCAGCAGTGCAGATCCCTCAGCCCAGAGGCACTAAACATGGGTGAGAGGATCTTTTCGGCTGGGCAAGAAGGGAGTAGGGTGTCCCCATAACTCAGGCCTCCTCAGGAGGCAGCAGTAAGAGACAGCAGTAGACAGGGCTCCCAAAGCAGGAAGCAACCTGCATCCATTGTTGAAGGTCTCATAGCAAATCCCCTGAAGGAACTGACCCCTGTGTGGTGGCCCTGCCCCAACCTGAGCAACTAATCTTAATCTCACACTGAATAGCACCCCTTCCCCTGCCTAAAACCCCTGAGGCTTTGGAGTAGCTCATCTAAATCTGAGCTCCCAGTGCTGGCTTGGCAGAATTGGAGGCGAGGTGATTGTGCAGAAACTAAAATGTCAAGTAACTGGCTGGGAAAATGGCAAAAAAAAGGGAAAAAAATAAGAGCAAAGAAGGTTGCTTTCTTGGGGAACAGGTGTCTCCCCCCATCCTTATGGATGAGGAAGAACAAGGCATATTGTCAGAGGAAGTCAAGGCCTCTCCCTCCAGAGCCTCCAAAGGGAACTTAAATTGAGCTCAGGCAATAGAAGACCTTAAAAAACAAGTTAGCACCTCGCTAAAGGAGAACCAAAAATATGCTGGGGAAAATAACAGCTTTAAAAAGAGGCTAACTCAATTGAAAAAAAGAGGTCCAAAAGGCCAATGAGGAGAAGGAGGTTTTAAAAAGCAGAATTAGCCAAATGGAGGAGAAGGTTCAAAAGCTTACTGAACAAAATAATTCATTGAAAGAGAGAATTGAGTTCAGGGAAATGAATGAATATGAGTTAAACCAAGCAGTTAGTAAACAAAACCAAAAATTTGAAAAAACCAGAAGATAATGTGAAACATCTCATTGGAAAAACAACTGACCTGGAAAATACATCCAGGAGAAACAATTTAAAAATTATGGGATTACCTGAAAGTCATGATCAAAAAAAGAGCCTATACATTATCTTCCATGAAATCATCAAGGAAAACTGCCATGATGTTCTAGAATCAGAGGGCAAAACAAATATTGAAAGAATCCACCAATCACCTCCTGAAAGAGACCCAAACAGAGAAACTCCTAGGAATATTGTGGCCAAGTTTCAGAGTTCCCAGATCAAGGAGAAAATACTGCAAAGATAGCGGAGTAGAAAGACATATATATGCTAGCTCCTAACCCACAGCCCAAAAATAACTGTAAAGAACTCCCAACAAATTCTGGAGCAGCAGAAGCCACAGAACAATGAAGTGGAGGGGATTTCTGTTCCAGAGAGCCCTGCAAAAACCGACACCAAAGGTCTTTTGCTCACTGGACTGGGAGCAGAGCCTAGCCCTGCCTTGGCCACAGCACTGAGAAGAGCAGATCTGAGCAGGCTTCAGGGACAGGATCTCTAGCAGCAGTGCAGGTCCCTCCACCCACAGGCACCAAAGGTCAGTGAGAGATCCTTTTTGGCTAGCTGAGAGGGGAACGGGGTGCCCCCTCGGGAGGCAGCAGCAGACAGGGGCTCCCAAAGCAGGCGATAGCCCAGATCCATTGTCGAAGGTCTCCAAATATAACCCCTGAGGGAACTAATCCCCTGAAGGAACTAACCCCTGTGGGGTGGCCCTGCCCCAACCTGAGCAACTGATCTTAATCTCACACTGAATAGCACCCTGCCTAAAACCCCTGAGGCTTTGGAGTAGCTCATCTAAATCTGAGCCCCCAGTGCTGGTTTGGCAGAATTGGAGGCAAGGTGACTGTGCAGAAACTAAAATGTCAAGTAACTGGCTGGGAAAATGGTGGTGGCCCTGCCCCTACCCGAGCACCAGAACTTAATCTCAAACTGAATAGTAGCCCTACCCCTGCTGAAAATCCTGAGGCTGGGAAGCAGCATTTGAATCTCAGCCCCCAAGAGCTAGCTGGGTGGATCTGGAGGAAAGGTGGGTGTGGAGAGGAATCTCAGAAGTCAAGTAACTGTCTGGGAAAATGCCCAGAAAAGGGGGAAAAGAAAATAAGACCATAGAAGGTTACTTTCTTGGGGAACAGGGGTCTCCCCCTATCCCTTCTGATGAGGAAGAACAAGGCATACCATGAGAGGAAGTCAAGGGCCCTCCCTCCAAAGGGGACTTAAACCTGGCTCAGGCAATAGAAGATCTTAAAAATCAAGTTAGTAGCTTACTAAAGGAGAACCAAAAAAATGCTGAGGAAAATAGCAACTTTAAAAATAGGCTAACTCATTTGGAAAAAGAGGTCCAAAAAGCCAATGAGGAGAAGGAGGTTTTAAAAAGCAGAATTAGCCAAATAGAAGAGAAGGTTCAAAAGCTCACTGAACAAAACAATTCATTGAAAGAGAGAATTGAGTCCAGGGAAAAGAATGAGTATGAGTTAAACCAAGAAGTTAGTAAACAAGACCAAAAATTTTAAAAAAATAAAAGATGATGTGAAAGAACTCATTGGAAAAACAGCTGACCTGGAAAATAGATCCAGGAGAAATAATTTAAAAATCATTGGGCTACCTGAAAGCCATGACCAAAAAAAAGAGCCTAGGCACTATCTTCCATGAAATTATCAAGGAAAACTGCCCTGATGTTATAGAATCAGAGGGCAAAATGGATATTGAAAAAATTCATCAGTCACCCCCCTGAAAGAAATCCAAACAGAGAAACTCCTAGGAATATTGTGGCCAAATTTCAGAGTTCCCAGATCACGGAAAACATACTGCAAGCATCTAGAAAGAAACAATTTGAGTACTGTTGAAATACAATCAGGATAACACAGGATCTGGCAGCTTCAACATTAAATGAACAAAAGACTTGGAGTAGGATATTTCAGAAGTCAAAGGAACTGGGATTAAAGCCAAGAAACACCTACCCAGCATATCTGAGTATAACACTTCAAGGGAAAAAATGGACATTCAGTGATAGAGACAAATTTAAAGATTTCATGTTGAGGATAAAACCAGATCTGTATTTAGAAATTTGACTTCCCGAGACAAGAATCAAGGGAAGCATGAAAAGGTAAACAGGGGGGAAAAATCATAAAAGACTTTGTAAAGCTGAACTATTTACACTACTACATGGAAAGAAAAATATTTTTAACTCTTGAATCTTTTCTCAGTATTTGGGTAGTTGGAGAGATTGTACACACACACACACACATATACATAGATTGATAGAGAGTACAGCGCATGTTATATCAGAGGAGATGATATCCACATACACACACCAAAAAAAATTAAAATAAAATAAAAATTAAGAGGTGAGAAAGGGAGTTAAGGAAATGGGACAGGCTCTAACTCATAAAAGAGATAAGAAAAATCTTATTCAATAGAGGAGATAAGGCAGAAGGGGAGAGGGGGGAAATAAAGCTACTCTCCCCACATGTAGCTGAAAGAAGGAATAACATGCTCACTAAATTTGATATAAAAATTTGTAACACACCACAGGAAAGTAGGAGAGGAGGCAACAAGTGGAGTGAAGCGAATGTTAGAAGGGAAGGCAAATTGGAGAAGGGAGTCACTAGAAATAACACTTTCAAGAAGTGACAAGGTCAATTGTAGGGGGGGAAATAAGAGGGATAGGGTAGGTCAGAGGGCAATATAATTAGTATTGCACATCATGATTACTATGGAAGTCTTCTGCAAAACAACACATGTTTAGTCTGTACTGAATTGCTTCCCTTCTTAGTGGGGCTGGGGAGGGAAGGGGGAGGGAGAGCAGTTGGAATTCAAAGTAGTAGAAATGAATGTTGAGAATTTTTACTGCATATAATCGGGAAATAAGAATTACAGGGATAGGGGTATGGAAATTTATCTTGCCCTACAAGAAAGGAAGGAAGATGGTGATAGGATAGGGGTGGGGTATGATGGAGGGGAGGGTACATTGAGGGAAGGAGCAACCAGAATGCAAAGTATTAGGAAGTGGGGGGAGGGGGGTGATGGAGAGAAAAAATTGGTCATGTTACAAAGTGAGGTAAAAGCAATCAGTATTAAAACAACAGACAATTAATTATTGAGAATAAATCTATGACATCTTTAGTTTGGAGAAAAGAATTTCAGTCTAACTTTCCAAGAGTAAGGTAACCTCTGATAAAATTTGGCATTGATGGAAAAGTCACGGTTTTAATGGTAAATTTGATTTTATGATTGCCATTTAATCAGAAACTAGAACATGTATAGAAAGGCATGTAAGTCACTCAAAACTTGCCTAAAAGATGTTCCTTAGCCAAAGTGAAACTATAATTATATTCTAAACCTGGTTATAGGAACTTGCCATTTTTAGATGATGTGGGACTACTAAGTGACTGTTCCTCTGAGTCTAACTCCAGGTATGGGAAGCAAGAAAGGTGATCCAAGCCTCCATTACATGATGCCAGTATGCTCATGAGATGCTGGTATGAACTGCATAGGTGATCTCAAGGGAAGAGGGGAGAGCAGCTGTTCAGTATGGGCTGAAGTGGGATTCTCCGGACTCAATTTCCCCAATGACACCTAGCAGACCTTAAGTCTGACTGAATACAGTGGACTATCTACTTCTCCCTGCAATAGACATGAAGTTGGGGAGATATTGTTTCCCTGTAATATCCCTACTCTTGGTGGCAATTCACTATAGTCAAAAGATTTGTAAGCTTAATACTAGATCTATTCAATTATAGGTTATGGGTAGAGGAACATCCGAGGCTGCCTAAAATTAAGCTATTAGGCATAGGACTTTAGACCAACAACATTAAGTTAGGGTCTTTTTATTCTTAGTAATACTGAGGAGACAATTAGATCAAGAGACTGTGAAGTTAGCAACATAAATATTATCTGTGTCTCAGTTGGCTCATGTTTAAAAAAAAAATTCTTTTGTGGTCCATATTGTAAATGCTCTAAAAATGTGTATCACCTGACCAAAAGTTTGAATCGCTTTATCTGTTATAAACGTTAAAAAAAATACTGCAAGCATCTAGAAAGAAACAGTTTTATTACTGTACAATCAGGATAACACAGGATCTGGCAGCTTCAGCATTAAGGGATCAAAGGACTTGGAATGGGATATTTCAGTGGTCAAATGAACCGGGAGTGAAACCAAGAATCACCTACCCAGAAAATGTGAATATAATACTCCAAGGGAATAAATGGTCATTCAATGATATAGACGACTTTCAATCATTCATACTGAGGAAAAGACCAGATCTGTATAGAAAAATTTGACTTCCCAAGACAAGAATCAAGAGAAGCATGAAAAGGTGAACAGGAAAGAAAAATCATAAAAGACTCTGTAAAGCTGAACTGTTTACATTACTACATGGAAAGAAAATATTTTTAACTCTTCAAACTTTTCTCAGTATTTGGGTAGATGGGGAGATTGTACATACACACACACATATACACATATATAGATAGAGAGTGCAGAACATGTTGAATCAGAACAGATGATATCCACACATACAAAATAAAATAAAATAAAATAAAAATTAAGGGTGAAGGAGGAAAATTACAGGAAGAGAAAGGGAGAAATGGAAAGGGGCAGGCTATAACTCATAAAAGAGATAAGAAAAATCTTATTCAATGGAGGAGAAAAGGGAGAAGGAGAAAGGGGATAAATGAAGCTACTCTTTCCACATGTGGCTGAAGGAGGAAATAACATGCTCACTAAATTTGATATGAAAATTTATATCACACCACAAGAAAGTAGGAAAGGAGGTGCCAAGTGGGGTGAGGGGAATGTTAGAAGGGAGTGCAAATAGGAGAAGGGAGTCACTAGAAATAAACACTTTCGAGAAGGGCCAAGGTCAATTGTGGGGAAAAAATAAGGGAGGATAGAGTAGGACAGAGGGCAATATAATTAGCATTACACAATACGATTATTATGGAAGTCTTTTGCAAAAGAACACATATTTAGTCTGTACTGAATTGCTTTCCTTCTCAGTGGGGCTTGGGATGGGGAGGGAGAAAAGTTGGAATTCAAAGTATTAACAATGAATATTGAGAATTTTTATTGCATATAATCAGGAAATAAGAACTACAGGGAATGGGATATAGAATTTTATCTTGCCCTACAAGAAACAAGTGAAGATGGGGATAAGGGAAGGGTGGGGTGTGATAGAAGGGAGGGAAGGAGTAATCAGAATGCAAGGTATAAGGAAGCGGGGGAGGGGAGTGATGGGGAGAAAAATTGGACGTTACAAAGTGAGGGAAAACCAATTAGTATTAAAACAATAGACTGAATTAACTACTGAGAATAAATCAATGACATCTTTAATTTGGGGAAAAGAATTCCAGTCTAAATTTCCTAGAGGAAAGTAACTTTGGGTAAAATTTGGCATTGATGGAAAAGTTAAGGTTTTAATGGTAAATTTGATTTTATGATTGCTATTTAATCAGAAACTAGAACATGTATAGAAAGGCATGTAAGCCACTTAAGACTTGCCTCAAAAGATGTTCCTTAGACAAAGTGAAATTGTAATCATATTTGAAACCTGGTTATTGGAACTTGCCATTTTTTAGATGCCATGGGACTATTAAGTGACTGTTCTCCTGAGTCTAACTCCAGGTATGGGTAGCAAGAAACGCGATCTGAGCCTCCAATCCAACATACCAGTAAGCTGGTGAGATGCTGGTATAAACTGCCAAAGGTGATCTCATGGGTGGGAGGGCAGCTGTTCAGCCTGGGCTGAGGTAAGAGTCTCATGACTCAATTTCCCCACTGACACCTGGCAGACTTTAAGCCTAACTGAATGCAAATGGACAATATAATCCTGCCTGGAACTGACATGAAGTTAGGGAGATATTGTATCCTTGCAATGTCCCTACACTTGGTGGCAATTTCCTACAGTCAAAAGGTTTTGTAAGCTTAATACCAGATCTATTCAATTATAGATTATTGGTAGGGCAACATCTGAGTTTAAGTCTAAAATTAAGCTATTAGGCACAGGACTTTAGACCAACCACAGTAAGTTAGGGTCCTTTAATTCTTAGTAATACTATGGAGACAATTAGGTGAAGAGCTTGTGAAGTTAGCAACATAAATATTATTTCTGTCTCAATTGGTTAATGTTTAAAAAAAAATTCTTTTGTAGTCCATACTGTAAATGTTTAAAAAGAAGTATCACCTGACCAAAAATTTGAATTGTTTTATCTGTTACAAACTGTGTTAAAAATGAAAAACTAAAATTAAAAAAAATAAAATTGCAAGACTAAAACTGTTACTCCTTCCCAAGGGGGGAACACACACACACACACACACACACACACACACACACACACACACGAGCTAAAATGTATATAAATAGGCCTACACAAAATATATAGAGAGTAGATGTAATATCACCTTAAATAGAAATATACCTTTAAAAAGAATTTTTGGAAACCTTTTGTTTTTATATCACAGTATTTTAGGTATATCTCCTTGCTACCCACTTCACAAACACATACCCTCCTTAAAAAAAGAAAAGAATATATGTGTAGAACCCATATAAGATTGCATGCCACCTCAGGGAGGGATTGGGGAGAGAGAGGGAGAAAATCTAAGACTTATGGAAATGATTGTAGAAAAGTGAAAACAAATTAATTAAGAAAGAACTTTGCAAACTTTATGAAACTTAAAGAGTTGCACCAAGTTGTCAATAATGTAACTATTAATATTATTGATTATATTGTGATTAAACTATATACTCTAAACTATTAGTAATACTATAATCATTGATTTGATTAATATTTATCTCTTCATTATCCTTTTGATGAAGTTTAAAGAGATACAGACTGAAGAAAAATCCGTATCCTATTATTACTCTTTTGTATAGTGTCCCTAAAGTCATAGTGAAGTAAAAGCTTTAACCCACAAGGACTTTTGGTATACTCTGTATTTAATGTTTCATAAACTATTGCATAACTAGATAAAACAATTGCACTGTTTTGATTGAATTAGAGAAAACAGGCACAATTTCATTTTGTGTAAGTATGCTAAAAATATTTTCAACACATCCCCCTCCAAAATCGATAGATAATAGGTACATACACACACACACGTGTGTGTGTGTGTGTGTGTGTGTGTGTGTGTGTATGTACACCTTGTCCTCTTCCCATAGGGTTTAATTTCTTCTTCCAGTTCTCTATAATTTGAAAACTTTTCATTTGCCCAAGTTTCTGAATATTTTTATGGATTGCTATTATCTCTAAGAAGTTGTGTGCATAAGTTCTGTCTATAATTATGTTCTAGTTCTAATTTAATTTTGTTTTTAATTTTCAAGGATATTTGGGGGTTTGCATTAGTATTTCAGGGACCTGTCTTCTGATATTTAATAATTTAATAAGCTTCTGATGTATAATAGCAGCCTGTTAAGCCTATCGTTCTACGTATTTTATGTTTTCTTTTATCACTTTTCAATATCATGTTCCCAAGTTTCTACCACTTCTTTGCACAGTCTTAAATATCTTAAAGATACCTTTTTAAAAATAATTTCTGTAGTATATAATTAATCCTAAGTCACTATGTAAACCATTCCTTTTTAGCAACAAACAGGGATGATCCAGACCTTTATGTGACATTTATTATTAGCAAGTTATTATTTGAGTTCTTTTGATTCTACTTTTAAATTTGGGTCATTGATAGACTTTGCCTAGAGATAAAACACTTTAGGTAAGTTTTGACTAATTCATTGTCATATATCTCATGTAAGTCTGTATTGTTATTGTTCTGTAAATTGAGATGTATTTGTTTGAAAAGTATTTTTGAACATCTGCAATGGTTTTTATAATATGCTTTGAGAAAATCTACATATCTTCCCTCCTCTAATTTTTTATGTGAATGTATCCATACTTGGATGACTGACTTAGAGTGATGATACTTATGTTTATTGACATTTAAGGACTCTTGTTTGGACATCCTCTGGTTCTATTTGTTTTTTCATTTTACTTTGCCAAAATTATATGTTAAGACTGGTATTGCATAAGTGTTAATTGCTCCAAATGTGCTTAACTCATTGAATATTGACTTGAGGTTGCCAGAGAGATTCTTGACATACATAACTAGACCTACTCCTTTATAGTCTTACTGTGTCTTTTTTGGGATCAAATTATAGATAGATAGTGACAGGTATATGGAGATATTAATGGGGCTATATAGATAGATATAGATATAAGCATAAGTAATGATGATAGAGAGAGAGAAGAGAAGAGAAGACAAGAGAGAGAGAGAGAGAGAGAGAGAGAGAGAGAGAGAGAGAGAGAGAGAGAGAGAGAGGTGAAGAGGAGTGCATCCTACTGGGAAAAGAAGAGGTATCTGAGGGTTTTTTCAATCAGAGGAAGAGGTCTCAAGGGTAAAAGATTCTCAAATTTGAGTTCTAGGGTTGAAGTGATCTTCCAAGATGAAAAAGTTTCTGGGGGCATGATGAATAAATCAAAAGGTGAACAGCCCAATGACAAATGAAAATAACAATTATTATAATAAATTTATCATTTTAATTTTTGCGTGGTGCTTTGCATGTATAGGATGCCCCAAATATCTTAGTGTAGTTTTTAAGTTTCAAATATTTTAACAGTTTAAAAGTGCACTAAGAGATTTGGGACCTCCTATGTTATTTATTTTGATTCTCACAAAAACAGGACACTTTGCTGATGAAGACTAGAAATGATTCCTTGACCTAAAACTCTACCAAGTAAATTGAATCACAGGCAATGTGATGGTATCAAGAATGAAATTTCCCTGACCCAAAAATATGTGATTCAAATGAGGAAAAAAGGTCTTAAGGGTAGTGTATCTTAAGAGGCCATCATCTGTATAAAATAAAAGCTTATCCATTAAAGATTTTAAATGATATAACAAGAGAAAAATATAGACTGATAACTAAAGATAAATACAGGAGTGATATAGTATAAAAAAATAAACAATAAGCAGAAGTTCTTGATAAATACTTAAGTTAAAAATGGAGGTTGCAGTTATCACAATGTTATAGCTACTTATTTGGAAAAAAGAGGATCAAAGAAGCATAAAGTTGCTGCTTGGTTGGATGAAATGATGATAAACAAGAGAAATGAGTCAGATCTACTCATTTATTCAAGAATTATGTTTATATTAGGAAGAAGAAATAAAAAACATATGAAATCCTTGAAGGTAGCATCTATTTAATATTTTCGTATTTGTTTCCTCAGTGCTTAACATAGCATTTTGCCCTTAGCAGGAATTTAAACGCTAATTCAACTGGAATAAATTGAACAAGGAATTAAAACTCAAAATAAAGGAAAAAATTAGAAAAGCACACTTAACAATCAAGGAAACACCATTTCTTAAGAACTCCACTAAGTAATAAGGACCAGTGCTACAAAGCTAGAGAAAATGGAACAATTTCTTTTTTTTAAAAAAAGCTTATACTCAATAAGGGAAACAAGAATCACATCTCTAAAACTGAACTTATTATCTTTCCCCCTAAACATTCCCTGCCTTCTACCTTCCCTAGAGTTATAGAGGGCACCACCATCCTCCTGTCATTACTGACTCTTCTCTATCCTCTATCTTTCATGGTCCCGTATCCAATCTGTTGCTAAAGTTTGTCAATTTTATTTATTTTTTGCAACATCTTTCAAATACACTCCCTTCTTTCTCTGACGTTGATGCCACCCTACTGCAGGCCCATTTGTCCTACAAAAACTTACTGGTGAAGCTCCCTGTAACAATCCTCTCTGTACTCCATTCCTTTCTCCATTCAGTCACTGAAATGATTTCTAAGCCTATATCCAACCATGGTACTTCAACCACTTTATAAAATCGAGTGACTCTAAATCACCTCCAGGACCAAATACAAGTCCTCTATTTGACGTTCAAAGCTCTTCAAGCTCCAGTAATTCCCTCTGACTGTCCCCATTCTTGGAATGCACTCCCTTCTCATCTCTACATCCAGACTTCCATGTCTCATTTCAAACTCAAATTAAAACATACTTTCTACTGAAAGCCCTTCGTAAATCTCTTAAAATACTCTTGATTCTGTGCTAATTATTCTCTCTATTAATTCTATCCAATGAATATTGTATATAGCTTGTTTTTACATATTTGTTTGCTTGTTGTCTCTCCTATTAAATTATGAGTTCTTTGAGGGAAGAAACTGTCTTTTGCCTTTCTCTGTATCCCCAGCATTTAGCACAATGTCTGGTACATATGAGTTTACTAAATGCTTATTGACAGACTGAATGTAGCAGACCCAGAAGGATGACTTCCTATGCATTATATATATATGTATATGTATATATATATATATATATATATATATATATATGTGTGTGTGTATATATATATATATAATTATGCAACATTATAAGTGATACATAAATGACATATACATATATATATATAGGTCATTTATAAGTGATCTTTGAAAGATAATCACATTAAAATATGACACAGGATTAGAAGAAATGTCCTGGTTTTCTGAAAATATAATAGTCTTTAGCGCTTTAAGCCAGTAAATGCATGCAATATTTTACTGTATTTCCATATATCTTATTTTATTCTTTCCTTTTTTTTTACTTTATTAAGAATACTGTTTTTCTAATTGGTTTCCTCCATATGCAGGGAAATTATATGTTTATGTAACAGATCATATTCCTCTCAAGGTATCATTTTTTACACAAGTGCTAAGAAATTTTCCTTTTGAGATTAAAATCAAAGGACTAATTGACAAAAATAGAGAAAGGGACCCATATTTATGATAATATTAATAACAGAAATTTCATGGTAGTAAGGAAACAAAGGAGATGTCCACCGTGAGAGGATGGTTAAATAAACTATAGTGCCTGGATTGCATTGAATACCCCCCGCATTTTAAGAACCAATAAATGATTCAGAGAAGGATGGAAAGACTTATATAAACTGAGGAAAAGTGAAACAAGTAGAATAAAGAAAAATGCATAATGGCTACAACCATGTAAATGAAAAGAACATCAACCACAAAACAAATTAAAATTTATGTTGTGAAGTTATAAGGACCAAACTTTTCCAATAAGAAATACCATGAGAAGACACTTCCCCCCTCCATCACTTTGTAAAGGCGGGGTTCCAAAAATGTTGACAAGTTCATAAAATGTCCGATGTTTTTGATGCATTGATTGGTTTTGCTCATTTTTTTTTGTTTCTTCTTCTAAAAAAAAAAATTGCTACCAGGAATAGCTTTCTTAGACGTGGGAAGGGGAGGAAAAGGAGCTAAAAAGTAAGTGACATAAAAACAAACAAAAAAATCCATAAAATCAATCTTTAAAAAGATTATGTCATCTCCAAGATGCTTTAAAAGTCCACTCGTGTTAATATCTGCTTGAGAGAGCCATATTTCTCTGTTAGGAGTACATTGAAATGACATTGAAAGTGTAAAAATATACTATTTCTCATTCCAAGGGAATAGGCCCTAGAGATCCTCATGAATAAACAAATCTGAAAGCATTTGTTTCTGACGGAAAAATGTTTCAGGCAGCTGCCCACTCTTCAAAACTCTTTTTCCTTCAATGCTCTTTTGCTTTTTCTGATTACATCAGGGAAAAGGCCTCAATTAAGTCTTAATAACATTTAATACTTCATAATCTTCCTTTTAACATGGATGGTGTACACCTGTATCAAGGCAATATCCAGTCTCTAGCTGGGTAGGGCTGGAGATTGACCCAAAGGAATGAGAGGCAGGGAAGTTTGGAAACATTAATCCGGAATCCACAAATTAAGGGACTTTTTTGTGTATGCTGCAAGTTTAGAAAAATTTGATAAAAATTCTTATATAAGGACAAACTTTTTTATCAACTATAAAATGAATATTCCCACAGTCCAGCCAGAAAACTATTCATTGGTGTTGGCTTTAACAGTTTCCTGCTTAGATCACAAAATAAAGGATTGAAATATGTCCTAAATGTCTATAGTTAAGTCTATCAGGAGAATAAGAACCCACATTTATTTAGTGATTTAATATTTATGAAGTTTTTTTTTTCTTAAAACAAAACTATATGACTGGCAGAACACATATGATAATGTTCATTTTATAAGAAATGGAGAGTATAAAAATATAAAAGGGAGCATCAATGATATGTGTGTGCATAATGCATAGAAAGGCAAAGACACAAAAATACAGCAGTTTTATGCTGCTATATTGCTCTGTGTATATAAACACATACATATATATGTTTATATATGTATACACATACATACACACACTCATAAAATAAGTTGTATGTAACAATTTTAAGTGCTTATGCAAACATTTTTCTAATTTGTCTATACTGAAATATTTCCTTTTGCTGATTAATTTCAAAGGTTTGAATAAAGAAAAATGCTTATTGATGTTTCTACAAAAGGAATCAAATTGTGAGTGACATTTTGATACTTGCATAACTATTATTTGATTAGGTGAATTTTTTAGGATATAGGAAAGGTAGCCCAGAGGTCATATAGTTTAATCCTTCTATTTCACTATTGGGAAAACTGAAATCTAGAGGGGTTTACTGCCCAATTTGGGACTCCTTAGGTAATACAGCATCACCTCAATCCAGGTAACCCACCTATGACCTCTCTTCCTAATCTTGAGACTTTCCAGGGAGCAGAGGATTAACCAAGACCCAAGTGGATGTTTATGGCCTCCTTAGTCTCGGGTCTTCTCAAGGAATTCTGCATTGCCCTGGATCCAGCCAGGCTTTGATCTCTTAGTTTCTGTCACTTTCTAGGAGACATGGATTCCCCCCAAATCCAATATACTTCCCTGGGGCACCTTGCCTTCTAGGTTTTCCCAAGATTTTTGCCCTAGACCCCAGTCTCAAGCTTCTGGGTACTTTATTCCAGGGCCTTCACCAGTGGTTCTGAGGCTATTCCAAAATCAAAGCCCCTCAAATTGCCAACTCCAACCCCATGTCTAGTCTTTTTCAGGCTTTTAGTTTTATCTGCTCCTGCCCACTGGAGTTCAACTTCCTGGGCATCACAGGATGTAGGAGGAACTCCTGAAGTGGTGGGTAACCTTAAAAGTTTATTCTATTTTCCTCAAAGGATTTCTCTCTAACTACTAATAATAAGTCAATAAGCAAATACCTAATTGATAGAGATTTACTAAATGTTACTATGTGTCAGTCACTGGGTCAAGCACTGAGGAAACAAAGAAAGGGAAAATACAGTTCCTGTCCTTGAGGAGTTCACAATCTTATGGGAAAAGACAACACATAAAAAAAGGCTGATGGAGCTTGGGGGTAGGTTGGGAAAAACATTAAGCAAGGGCATAATGAAATCCTGCAGCCAGGTGGAAAATGATGAAATATCTACCTTGGCCACTCCTTAAACAGAGAATCTGGGAGGAGTTCTTGGACATCCTCCCTCTACCCTCTCCAATCAGAGGAAAGAAATGATTTCAAGGGAAAATATTACTGGATAGATGCAAATTTCAGAGTTAACTTGATCTTTTAGGAAGATGAGTTTCTGGAGACAAAGGTGAAGTGCAAGTGATCATCTGGGGAAAATTATGATTTGTCTCCCCTCCAGCTCCTGCTTAAGGATCACCCTCTGCCAGCAACTGGCAGATTGGAGGTGCAGTGGTTAAAGAAAAGAAAGAGGTAACAGGAGCAAGAGCTAGGCTAGATTGTACCATCTGTACATGACTGGTACATGACTGATTTATTGAACTGAAGCTCAAGTTTATATACTCTCTTAAGCAATCAAGGTTATTCCCATGAGAACATTTTTTTTAGTTTACATCTTTTACTTCCGTATCTTAGTTTCTTCTGCGTAACAACCTCATGGTACACTGTCAGGGTCAGGACGATCTTGTCCTTGCAATCAGGAGTGGGATGGTGACCCAATTTCCTGAGAATGTCAGCCTGTATGCTAGTACAAGTCTCAAGAATACCTGTATAGTACCTCACCTTCCAGACTCCATCAGTACTAGCTCTCTACAACCCTCTTCCTCCTCATCATCATTTATACCATACTAAAAGATTTGCAGAGTGTTTCACAAATGTTATCTTATTTAATTCTCACAACAACCATGGCATGTTGGCATTATTATGCACATTATACAGATGAAATAACTGAGGCAGATAGAAGTCACAGGAAGTGACTTGCCTAGGATCATGTAACTAGACATAATCTAAGATTGAATTTGAACTCATATGTTCCTGACTGCAGCTCTATTACTCTGATTTGCCATCTAGCTGCCTCTAAAAATCTGCTGTTCTACTTCCTAAATAATCAGTTTACTTAGAAATGATCATGGCCTCCCCAAGCCAATGATTCTTAACTTCAAGATAAAGCCCATGACTTACCCCACACTGGTCATTCCCTTATTTTCATTCCTCTTAAGCCAACCCTCCCCATTCTCCAATTCAGATCTACCCATTTATTCAATTGCTTTCTCTAGAATGAGTCTTTCATAGATATACTTTTTATGTTTTTTATAAAAACATAGAGTATGTTTTTATCTTAAAAATGTTTCCCCTAGGTCTCAGTGAGATTTAGTTCCCTATTCCTGAAGTATTGTGCCTTGCCACACTTTTCAGAGCCATTTATACTTTAATTCATACCCTTCTAACTTCTCTCCCTTTGAGCTCCTTCAATTCAATCAATAGAAACCTATTAGGTTCCTGAAATGTCCCTGGTACTGGGAACGAAAAGAGAAGCAAAAGAAAATTCCTTTTCTCAAAGAGTTTACAATCTAATGGGGAAGGAGGGAAGAACATACAAACAAATATGTACAAAGCAAGCTATATACAGGATAAATAGGAAACTATTAGCAGAGGAAGATGTTGGGGTGTAGGCTCGGTTTTCACGTGAACAGTCTCGGGTTAGGTAAAGGTGAGGGCTTCTAAACCACAAAGCTCTCATGAGGTTCCCAGGCAACAGCTGGGAATTGAGGAGTAAATCACGAGCTATCTTGTTTTTCCACCTCTTCTCAATGGAAATTTGCTGGGGAGAGCATCCCACCCTTGTGATTGGTCCGTGGTCTGAGCACACGTATTGTTGATTGGCTAAGGGGCTGAGAGCATGGTGCCCACAAGCAAACTATGCAGCTGGGACAGCTTAAATGGGGATCGGAAAGTCTAGGGGTTGGATTCCTCTCTCCTCCAGAAGGAGAAGGGGGCTCCACGGGAAGAACTCGTCCTGCATGCTGACATGTAGCTGGTATCCAGAATAAAGCCAACACTTCTGTTTGACTCTGGAGGTCTCTTCTCTCATTACGTTTATCCAGTTGGCCACTGAAGACCTGGAGTAGGTAAGACAGCAGCCCATGGCAGTTAGGCTGGACAGGAAGACACTAGAATTGAGGGATTAGAGAAGACTTCCAGTAAAAAATAGCATTTTAGTTGGGACTTAGTAGAAACTGGGGAGGTCAGTAGATGGAGCAGAGGAAGGAGAGTGTTCTAGGCATGGAGGAAAGTCAGAGAAAATATGCAGAAATAGAATGCTTTGTTCATGGAATAAGGAGGAGACGTGTCACTGAATTGAAGAGTACATGTCTGAAAAGAAGGTTTAAGAAAACTGTAAAGGTAGGAAGGAGTTAATTTATGAAAGATGGTTTTACCCTTTAAAGTAAGAGCGAAAAGAGGAGGAGTGAAAGGTTTAAGGAGAAAGGAAATTCTATTTTGGATAGATTGATTGAATTAAATATTATTATTTGTTCCTAGCTAACACTGGCAAATAAATTTATTCAGTATACCCAATTTCCTCTTTCTCTGGAACTCCCTTTCTATCTTTCCACTGTCTATCACCTAGATGTTTCTAACTTTCTCCTTCTCAAAAACTCCTTCCAGGTAAAGGAATATTCATTCACATTGATATATGGATGATTCATAACATTTTTAAGTAATACTTAACAATTATTCATGAAGTAATAACTCTATCACAAAGAAGAATATTTTTAATTATTTTTTAAAAATCAGACATCAACAGTCTAATAGGTATAATATTTTCAGGGGTCAATATTTCCAAAAATCCCTGAAATTGGTCAATCAAGAAGAATTTAATCACTTGCTATTTACTAGGCACCATGTAAGCAAACACTTAAGCTCCCTATAAATAAGGCAATAAGGTTATATGTATATATCATCCATAAGGCTTCAAAGTCAGTCTGCATCTTGCATTCATCCATTCACAAAGCATTTATTAAATTTCTACCAACTGCATCACCTTTCAGAATATGGGGTGATGACTTTGAATAATGATTTGATTTATTAGATTTGACTGTCTTGTCTTGAGAAGTATAGTAGTAATTATACGCTAACCTAAATATAATCATTGCATCATAGCTCTAGAGCTGAAGTGGTCTTCAAAGTCAACCCTCTTATTCTACATTTGAGAAAATTGAAACCAATATAGAGAAAATGATTTGATTCTTATCACAGATGGGATAGAGAGGAGAGCAACTTAATATTAAATTAACTTAAAATTAAAATTCCTACCTCTCAACTTTTCAGAAACAGGACTTTTAAAATTTGTATTGGATTCTTAAGTTATGTTTGTTTAATTATGTTTTACATTCTGCCAATATGTTCAATGGGAACATAGTGAAACCTAGAGATTTGCAATGGCAGAGACACAAAAGGTGATATCACCAGTCAGTAACAGAAGTAAGGCTTGAATAGTGGTGTCCTAATGCTTAAACCAGCACTCTTTCCATGGTAGCATCTTACGTTATAAAATGGTTATTATTAATTAGAATCTCTCACTTTTGGTAGGCAATACAAAAGGTTAAAAAAGCAACTGAGGTTTCTTCACAAAAGTCTTACAAACTTTAATATTTCTATGGAGAAGAATTATCAAGTCTAAATAAAGTATTTAAGTAATGTTACATTTTTTTAAATGGACAATTAGCACATCTCTAAACTTCCCCAGAAACTGGAGTCATTTAATATCATGCTCTGTCTGCTGGAGTAGAGGTGCTAATGCAATTTTTTGACAGGAAAATTAGAAAATAGCAACAACAAAAAGTTTTCTGTAAAGATTATGTATTGAGTTACAGAATTTATTCCTGTATTTCTTTTTTTCTAGATTTTTTCTATATGTTTAAGTATAGCACAATTACCTCTTAGGTATCAACTAAAAGAAGTCATGCATGGCTTAAATTTCTTCATTCTATACTCTTTATATTTAAATAGAAATTGTCAAGCTTTTGAATAGCATGACTATGCAGATAAATGAATGATGTTATGTGATTGGTAAGCAGATCAATTTTAGACTTTGTATTTGTATTTGTTGACACACTATGTTTCATGTGTCTGATATATAGGCAATTTTCATTTAAATAAGAAGGGTTTATTAGAGTTAATGTAAAACATTTTTACCTCTAGCTTCAAAAATTTCAGAAATATACTGTAGGGGGAAAGAATCCTACTAGCTTTGGAGTTATATGACCTGCATTTAAGCATCTTACCTCTGTGATATTGGATTAATCATTTTACCTAATATGGGTCTCCATTTTCTCAAATTTAAAATAAGAAGGTTCATCTTGAAGGTCAATTCCAGCTCTAGAGCAATGATGCAAGGTCTATATGGATGTTAAAGAATCATTGCTACTATGCTTCTCAGGATTTATATCTTTTAGTCAGATCTCCTATTTTTAGACAGATTTCAGAGGATTGCCTTTCTAGTTCTTGCTTGGCATAAAAGCCCAAAACAAAAGAGTTACATGATGCAAGACTTTTACAGTTTTATAGTTTTTTTTTTTAATTTATTTATTTATTTAAATTTTTTACATTCATTTTCACAAATTTTTGGGTTCCAAATTTTCTCCCCTTTTGTCCCCTCCCCCCACCCCAATGCCCCATGCAATCTAATTTTCCCTATCTCCAATCTGCCCTCTCTTCTGTCATCTCTCCCTTCTCTTGTCTCCATCTTCTCTTTTCTCCTGTAGGGCCAGATGACTTTCTATTCCTCCTTAACTGTATGTCTCCTTTCCTAGTTGCAACAACAATACTAAACAGTTGTTCCTAAAACTTTGAGTTCCAAATTCTCCTCATCCCTCCCTCCCCACCCATTCCCTTTGGGACAGCAGGCAATTCAATATAGGCCATATCTGTGTAGTTTTGCCAATGACCTCCCTGATAGTCGTGTTGTGTAAGACTAACTGGATCACCATCCCTCCTAACCTGCCCCTAATTGTTTCTCTTCTGTCTTTTGATCCTGTCCCTCCCCAAGTGTTGACTTCAGATTGCTCCCTCCTCCCTTTGTCCTCCCTTCCCATCATCCCCCCCCTTGCAATACCTCTTTCTCCCCCACTTTCTTATACTGTAAGAGAGGTTTTCATACCAAAATGAGTGTGCATTTCACTCCTTCGTTTAGTCAAATGTGATGAGGGTAAACTTCTTGTTTTTTTTTTTTTTCTCAGCTCTCCTCTTTTTCCCTCCACTAAGAAAAACTCCTATCTGCCTCTTAAATGACATATAGTTACCCCCTTCCCTTTCCCTCTCTTTCCTCCCCCTACATTTCTCTCTCACCATTTACCCTACTTTCTTTTAAGGTATGGTCCCATCCTATTCAGTTCAATCTGTGCTCTCTATCTCTGTATGTGTGTGCATGTGTGTATGTGTGTGCATGCGTGTACATGTGTATGTGTGGTCCCACCAACTACCCAGATACTGAAAAGTTTTAAGAGTTACAAATATTGTCTTTCCATGTAGGAATGTAAACAGTTCACTCATGGTAAGTCCCTTAAGACTTCTCTTTGCTGTTTACTTTTTCATGCTTCTTCTCATTCTTGTGTTTGAAAGTCAAATTTTCTTTTCAGCTCTGGTTTTTTCATCAAGAATGATTGAAAGTCCTCTGTTTCATTGAAAGACCATATCTTCCCTTGAAGTATTATACTCAGTTTAGCTGGGTAGGTCATTTTTGGTTTGAGTCCTAGTTCCTTTGCCTTCTGGAATATCCTATTCCACGCCCTTCGATCCCTTAATGTAGAAGCTGCTAGATCTTGGGTTATCCTGATTGTATTTCCACAGTACTGGAATTGTTTCTTTCTAGCTGCTTGCAAGATTTTTTCCTTGAGCTGGGAGTTCTGGAATTTGGCCACAATGTTCCTAGGAGTTTCTCTTTTTGGATCTCTTTCAGGTGGTGATCGATGGATTCTTTCAATACTTATTTTGCCCTCTGGTTCTAGAATGTCAGTGCAGTTTTCCTTGATGATTTCATGGAAGATGATGTCTAGGCTCTTTTTTTGATCATGACTTTCAGGTAGTCCCATAATTTTTAAATTGTCTCTCCTGGATCTATTTTCCAGGTCAGTTGTTTTTCCCATGAGATATTTCACATTCTCTTCCATTCTTTCTTTCTTTTGGTTTTGTTTGGTGATTTCTTGGTTTCTCATAAAGTCATTAGAATCCATCTGTTCCATTCTAATTTTGAGAGAGCTGTTAAATTCAGTGAGCTTTTGAGCCTCTTTTTCCATTTGGCTCATTCTGCTTTTGAAAGCATTCTTCTCCTCATTGGCTTTTTGAACCTCCTTTGCCAATTGGGTGAGCCTATTTTTCAAGGTGTTAATTTCCTCAGCATTTTTTTGGGTCTCCTTTACCAAGGTATTGACCTGTTTTTCATACTTTTGTTGCATCTCTGACATTTCTCTTCCCAGTTTTTCCTCCACCTGTCTAACTTGCTTTTCAAAATCCTTTTTGAGCTCTTCCAGGGCCTGAGCCCACCCACCACCCCCCTGGGGTGTCTGGGGTACTGAGGCCCTGCCCTCCACGTCTTTCCCTGATGGCAAGAATACGTCCTCATCTTCGTCAGATCCGAAGGTCGGGATCATTTGCATTTGTTGGAAAAAACTCTCTAAAGTCTTATTTTTCTTCCCTTTTCTAGGCATTTTCCCAGCCAGTTACTTGACTTCTAAGATTCCTTTCCACCCCCGCCTGGATCCGCCCAAGTGCTTGGCCTCTGAGATTTAAATGGGCTTTCTTCCTGCTGGCTGTCAATCAGTGAGCTTTAGTTCAGGTGCTGGGGTGGGGCCAGGGCTGCCTCTGAGACTGATCCCCCAGGGGCTTTATGCAGAGACTTTCAGGAATGGAATGGGTGGGGGCGGGGTGGGGGGCCCGCCTCCCAAATCCCGCTCCTTTGGGGGCTTTAAGCAGGAGCCTTCAGTAACAGAGTGGGCTGGGGGCAGGGCCGTCTCCCAGGCTCAGCTCCATCAGGTTTTATGTGGGAATCTTCCGTAATGAAGATCCTGCCTGCTGCTGGGGAATTCCTGAGTCTTGGGCCGCTGCCGCCTCAGCCGCCGCCCACACCTCTGCCTCCGCCGCTTCCTCCCGAGGGGGCCCGAGTCACGGAGACGCCCCGCTTCCCCTCTCCTTCAGCCCGGCGTTCTTTCTCACTGACCTGTAGCTTCTGTGGGTGGAGGGACTTTCCCAGCAGCTGGAGCTTCCGTCTCTGAAGCCTGCTTGGATCAGCTTCTCTGCGGTCTCGGCCAGGGCAGCGTTGGGGGTCGGGTTTACTTTCCAGGGCGCGCCGGACCCTGGGGACGGGTCTTCAGGGCTCCCTGGAACGGAAATCTCTTCCACTCTGCTTCTGCACACCTTGTATTCACCCAGAAGCTATGGGGGACTCTTTTTACATTAATTCTATGGGCTTTGGTTTCGGAGCTCGTAAACGTGCGTCCTTCTACTCCGCCATCTTGGCTCCGCCCCCAGTTTTATAGTTTTTATTATTTTACTGTAGTTTAATTTCTCCCATCTATGCAGATATAATTTAAATATAAATAAATACAAACAGATATTCTAATTTGGATCACAATAACATTTTTCTTCCTATCATTTGCATGTGCAAATGAACAGTGTCAAATGATGGAGCATGATCCTTCAAGGTATTGTAAAATTCTATCCCTTCTAATGCTAATTAGCTAATAAGTTAGCTAGAACTGGAATAAAATATTAGCAATTTAACAATCATGCTGCAAATCTAACACCAGTAGATAATCAAGAATCAAGTTTCAGTCATTTTATTAATAGGGCTTTTATATGAGGAATTCAAGTCAGCACAGATTAAATAAATGTATACTATAAACTAGGCACTGTGGTAGATGGTCCCAGTGATAACAAAGATATAAGTGAAAGTCTCTGTCCTCAAGGAGCTTACATTCTCCTGGGAAATTATCACTCTGTACATGAACAAATAACCTTCAATTGTATGACAAAAAAATTAAAAGGAGGCCAGGGGGAGGAGCCAAGATGGCGGAGTAGAAAGACACACATATGCTAGCTCCCGAAGACATAGCCTATAAAATACCTGTAAGGAAGAACTCCCGACAAGTTCTGGAGCAGAGGAAGCTGCAGAATGATGGAGTGGAGGAGATTTCTGTTCCACAGAGACCAGAAGAATGGACACCCAGGGGTCCGTGGTGCACCTGAGCCAGAACAAAGCCCAGACCTGCCCTGGCCTCGGGAGGAGCGGATCTGGGCTGGCTTCAGGGACAGAATCTCCAGCAGTCGTGCAGTTCCCTCCACCCATGGGTGCAAAGGTCAGTGAGAGGGCCTATTTGGCAGGCTGAGAGGGGAGTGGGGTGTCTCCATACCTCAGGCCCCCCTCAGGAGGCAGCAGCTGACAGAAGCTCCCAAAGCAGACAGGATCTCAGATCCATTGTTGAAGGTCTCCATGTAAACCCCCTGAGGGAACTAAACATCATGTGGTGGCCCTGCCCGACCAGAGCACCTGAATTTAATCTTACATTGAATAGCAGTCCTGCCCACTCTGAAAACCCTGAGGCTGGGAAGCAGCATTTGAATCTCAGACACCAAGCACTAGCTGGGCAGAATGGGAGGCCAGGTGGTGTGGAAAGGAAACTCAGAAGTCAAGTAACTGGCTGGGAAAATGCCCAGAAAAGGGAAGAAAAACAAGACCAAAGAAGGTTACTATTTTGGTGAACAGATATTTTCTCCTTTCCTTTCTGATGAGGAAGAACAATGCTTACCACCAGGGAAAGACATAGAAGTCAAGATTTCTGAATCCCAAACATCCAAGATAAATATTCAATGGTCTCAGGCCATGGAAGAGCTCAAAAAGGATATTGAAAATCAAGTTAGACAGGTGGAGGAAAAACTGGGAAGAGAAATGAGAGAGATGCAAGAAAAGCATGAAAAATGGGTCAATACTGTGCTAAAAGAGAACCAAAAAAATGCTGAAAAAAATAACACCTTAAAAAATACGTTAACTCAATTGGCAAAAGAGGTCCAAAAAGTCAATGAGGAGAAGAATGCTTTCAAAAGCAGAATTAGTCAAATGGAAAAGGAGGTTCAAAAGCTCACTGAAGAAAATAGTTCTTTCAAAATTAGAATGGAACAGATGGAGAAACCAAGA